>PVIU01011258.1:0-24984 GCA_004026605.1 Ondatra zibethicus
CCTGGTTTTAGGAGCCAATCAGGTGAGGAGACAGAGAGAAAAAATGTTATAATATAACACAGTATGTCAAGGCCCAAGTGCACTGGGGTCATTAATAAAAAGCAATGCAATTTCAAGAGCATAAAATATGATGACTGTAGATTTTAGACATGGTAAGTAGATTGAAAACATAGCTCAGCACATATCTGCAATCCCAGCATAGCACTCGCTAGACTGGGGCAAATGGATCTGGAGTTCCAGGCCAGCCTAGTCACATAGCAAGAGGTTGAAGCAGGGGCAGTGGAGGGTGTGTCTTTCCGGTTCTTTCAAAGTCCACACTTTTGTAGGTCTTCAGATTCCTGAGAACCCACTTTGCAGTGGTCAGAGATTGATTACCCAATGAGAGGACTTCTAAAGCGACCTGACTATGTGAAAAAGAAAATTCATGTGGCAGTCTAAACAGAAAGAGGAAAGATTAGTTTAAAGGAAGGATTTGGTTTCCAGGGACCAGAATGTAACTGAAACGAATTTGAGTTATAGCAATGCCAGGCTTGAAGAGAAGCCCTCCCTTCTAAAGCCAGTAGCTACCCAAGGCTGAAATCCCTTCCTCCTAAAGTTGAGACCTCTGCCTTACACAAGGTTGAGGTCTCCATCTTACCCAAGGCTGAGGACCCCACCTTACCCAAGGCTGAGGTCCAACTTCTAGAAAGAGCATAGTTATGGCTTATTGGATCGTAGGTAGATACTGCTCATTCATTCCCAGCCACCCAGACCCAAAATGATCACACAGAAACTGTATTAATTGCAACACTGTTTGGCCAACGACTCTAGCATATTCCTAGCTAGTTCTTACATCTTAAATTAACCCATTTCTATTATTCTGTGTATTACCACGAGGCTCGTGGTTTACCGGCAAGGTTCTAGGTATCTGTCTCCTTTGGCAGCTACATGGTGTCTCTCTCAATTCTGCCTACTCTCTCTAGATATCTTTTCCAGCCTGGCTACTTCTGTTAAGCCATTGGCTGAAAGCAGCTTCTTTATTAATCAATGGCAATAAAACATATCCATAACATACAGAGGGGAATCCCACATCACTGGATGTCAAAGAAGGTATTTTCAAGAGGAGGTGTATTGACTTTCCACTGTTCTAACAAATTACTGAGATACTCAACACGTGAGGAAAAGTTTACTGGGCTCCTGATTTTAGAGATTTCAGCCCGTGGTTGTTCAGCCCCATTGCCTTTGGGCCAGTGTCAAGGCAGAACATCTTGGCAGAAGTGTATGATAGATCCAGTCGCTCATCTCACGGCATCTAGGAAGCAAGAGAAAAGAAGAAAGACGCTGGTGTCCTACAAACCATTTCAAGAGCGTATCTTCAGGAACCCAACTTCCTCCCTCTAGGTTCCAACTCAAAGCTTCCAAACTTCTCAAATATAAGTAGGAATTGTGACTAATTCTTAAAAAAAAAAAAAACAAGGAGCCCCTGAAAAACTATTGTTACAGTATCAGAATTCTAAAATGGCTGGCTACATACTATATTAAATTTAATAACCTTCCTACATAAAACATGAAATATATAACATAAAGTTACCCCTTCACTCTAGCAAGAAAGAAAATGAAAGGACACAAAACATCTGTGAAATGATGGGTTTCAGCAGCATTAGGCTGGCTGAGATAAAACATGCATGCAAAAATTTATTTCCAAGTTTTCTTTAAGTTACAGGAATCATATTATTAAAAAGGATGTCTCAATAAAGGCAGGAAAAAAGGCATAGAAAAGGCTCCATCAAAGAACACAAAGGCATATGAATTACTGGAAAACAGAAGGTAAACAAAACCAGCTCACCAAAATCCACTCATACAGAAAGGAAATCTGTCCAGGGAGCCAAAATATATTGGCTTCTGAAACAGGAAATGACTTCTTCAACAAGGCAGCCCCAAGGGGCTCTGGGCTAGGGATACCCACCAGCCACTAACAAGCACATTTAAGAAGTAAAGTTTTATAGATACACATAAAATCATCTATGTATACATGACATAAAAAACTAAGGCTGTCCGGAGAGATGAAGGGGACTAATGAAAGGTGAAGGGGGCACTCCAACTCTCCGACAGACTGATCTACAACCACCCAGGGTGGACAGTGAGATGGCTCTGAAGGAAGGGAATTACCTTCTGGAGAGAGTGCCAAAGAGGGGCAGTGAGGACCTTGGAGTAGATATGGCAAGGATTTAGGACCAACAGAGTTACCAAGGGGACCGTAAGGAGAAACAACACTGTTCTATTAGCATCCAAACCCTCGCTCTAGTAATAACTGATCCCCACACAGAGCCCACTCCCAGCATCTAACCCTACCCCAGCCAGACCCCAGCACAATGTCAACCCAAACCAATCCCCACAAAAGCTGTTTTAGCTAGGGTTTTTATTACTGTGAAGAGACACCATGACCATGGCAACTCATAAGGAAAATATTTAATTGGGGTGGTTTGCTTTCAGTTTCAGAGATTCAGTCCATTGTCATCATGGCAGGGAGCATGGCAGCATGCAGGCAGACATGGTGCTGGCTACATCTTGATCAGAAGGCAACAGGAAGAGGACTGTGACACTGGGTGAAGCTTGAACAGAAGAGACCTCAAAGCCCGCCCCCACAGTGACACACTTCCTTCCACAAGACCACATACCCCAATAGTGCCACTCCCCAGAAGCTTAGGGGGCCCAATTACATTCAAACTATCATACAAGCTTCTACCACCAAACAATCCCCACACGAATCCAACCCTACCCACTCCCCATGCAAGCCTCCACCACCAATCTATCTAAGCACAAACCTTTACCTAGGACCAATCTCCACAGCCACACAAGCTCCCGCAGAGCATGGAAGACTTCCATCTTTAGTTGTCATGAGCAACCTGCCCTACTCTCCTGCTTTGTAGTCAGGTACCCCAAAGCAAAGCACTTCGGATAATAATCAGTGAAGCACACACAATTAGAGGGGTTACAAAACCATCCATCCCCATTGTTGTGTAACAATTCCCTCTAAGTTGAAACATTCCACCCTGGGGGAGGCTCTCTTCAGGAAGCAAACAACTCCCAAGTCTCAGCAAGTCCCTGAAACTTAAAATAACTATTATAAAATAAGTCCTTCCTCAAGATTATATGAGCAGTAAGGACTACTGAGGAGTGGGGATTCTCCTACCAAACTCTACACATGCTGTAGAGAGTTCCAGATTACAGTTTACCTGAGTCATCACTCAAGCTGTGGTAAGCTTTTTGGTGGTACAACTGCCTTTGAGTGCCCCATGGTTCTGTAAGCAACTCATCTATGTTGATGTAAGTAACTCCAGTAAACCCACTGGTTCACCGAGTTGGACTTGGTTGGATAGAACTGTGTCCTGGATTTGTCCTCGGTATCCTACATGGGTTAAGTAGACATTCATTTATTTCTCTCTGGGAAAGTTCCCACTCAATACCCTGGTGATCATACTCCCCCAGAGTTTTAAGGAAAATCAATGGATGGAAGAGGAACCCCAAGACAAGCAGACAAGAAAGACCAGGCAAAGACAGAGCACACTTTAAACAAATCTCAATTACATCCTCTGAGAGGGTTGAGCAGCAAAGCTATGGATCCTGTCTTGGAACTAGCTCTTGTAGACCAGGCTGGCCTCGAACTCACAGAGATCCACCTGCCTCTGCCTCCCGAGTGCTGGGATTAAAGGCATGCGCCACCACCGCCTGGCTCAGCAACAGCATTCTTAATACACTGCTGCTGAGGGGAGAGAACAGGAAGGGAGCAGGGAGCAGGGACCAGAGCACATCAGAAGCCACAGTGTAGATGGCTTGACGTTCCCAGTGAAATGACCCAACTCCAGTTCTGCAACAACATCCAACTTTCTCCTTTTTCTAAGAGAGTGTGCAATTTTCAGTGAAGCAAGAGAATGAAGCACAACCACATAAGCATATACTCATTCATCTGGCAAATACAAACAGGTGGGGTCATACTGGTATCATCTACAATGTAACTCAACTAAACATCATATCAGATAATGCTACATTAATCGCTAAAGATATAATCTACTTGTGAAGGCAATCATAGAGAATTCTTATGTCTCTGGGGGGAAGACTGCTAATTTTCTATATTCTTCTTTTCTGTCTTAGTAACAAAATGTTCGTGTTAGCCAGAGCAGCAAAGAAACCAACTATTAAAATCATTTTCTGACTTGCACCCAAGTGGAGTGGTCCTTTAAATGTAAGTCGCTGGGGGAGATTAGTATGCATACTCATAGTGGCCTCCAGTTCCTTCTCCCTGGACAACCGGATGATAAAGTGCCATGGATAAAGTGCCAGTGGCCTCCCCACTCATGAAGATGAGAGCCACAAGCTGAAGCCAATGGAGTGGGAAACCAGGAGCTGCCATGCCAGGTCTCCTAGGTAAAGAGAACCACCCTGTTGAAGCCTTGGCTTTGAGGGTTTTGCTACTGGAGACAAAAACAGTCTCTAAGTCATAAAACACATAGCTACTTAGCTTTGAGATATGTAATTATGGAACCAAGCTAGGTGTCCAGCAACAGAGGAATGGAAAAAGAAGGTATGGTGCACACATGAGAATATCTTCCCACCATGAAGAAGAATGAAGTTATGCCATTTGCAGGAAAACGGATGCAGCCAGAGGTAATCATAGGAAGTGAATTAATTAAGCCTAAGAAAGAGAAAGATTATGTTTTATATCTTCTGTGACACCCAGATTTTTATACATACACACAAAAATATCATATGCGTAAAGGACATAAAAGAAATAAAACTGTCCAGAGGGAGGAAGAAGACTAATAGGGAAGGGGGGATATAGCAGGGTATGGGAGGAATATATTCAACATATAATATAAATTTGCATGAAAACCTAAAAATGAGTAAATTAAAAACACAGAAAACAAATATAAAAGCAACACGTAAAGCATATTTGTCAGAGAAAAACAAAGAGAATCTGATTAATCAATAATCAGTATGCCTGGCCCTAAAATCAACTGACCTTCAACATTACAGCTAGGGGTAGGTTCTCAGGCCATAAAACAGCAGCAAGACCCAGTTCCAGGCTGTGGGAGATGGATTTTAAAATTTTAAAATGTACACAAGTGAGAAACAAGATGGAAAAAGACCATGCAAACACGAGCATAAGATTCAGCCACCATCAGCAAGGAACAATACAGAGAAACGGAGAATCATTCCAGCACGACAAGGCGGCTCATCCATCAGCCTAATTCTAAGGGTGGCATACCTACCAAAAAGCAGAACTGAAGGGAGAGAGAGACAAATCCACAACCAAGACTAGAGATTTTGCCATTTCTTTCCCAGTAATTGCGGGGAAAGTGGACAGAAAATCAGTAAGGATATAGAAGACCTGAATAGCTTCAGCTGAGAACTCAATACCACTGACATTTACAGATTGTCTACCCGGCGTCAACAGCTTGAATTCCTTTCCAGTGTATACAGAGCGGTCATCAATATGGACTTTATTATCGGCTAAACTCAACTGTGAAAGCAAGTGAAGTAGGAGATGATGTTGAAGATTCCACCCAAGTGACAAGTTAGACTGAACAGGCTTTCACGGAGCACATCCAGCAAATGGGAACAGAGCACTCTTGCCAATCCAAATCAGCAGCACCAAAACTAGACACTGGCGGGCACCATGGCTCGGCAGCCAAAAGCACTTGCCGTGCAAGCCTGTCCACCCAAATTCAATGCCCAAAATCCATACTGGGGGCAGAAAACCAACTTCAAGAGTTGTCCTCTGACCTCCACAAGCATGCTGTACCATGTGCACGTCCCCATACACAATAATAATAAGCAAAATAATTTTAAGCACAAAATGAACAACGCACCTGGCTACAGTAGGCACTTCCAAAACGTCCTCCAGGAAACCCTACCACCTCATGCCCTGAGTAGGCTCCTCCCTTTGTGTGCGGAACTCACTGACTCCTGTCTAGAAAATGGGCTAAGCTAGATGTAATGGTGTGTAACCAGGCCGTACGAAACTGTGTTTCTCTCTCCCTCCCTCAGTAACTCCCTCCCTTTCAACCTCTCATTACTCTTCCTAGGAGGACATAGCTGCCATATTGTTTGCTTGTTTGTTTGTTTGACCCCACCCTGCACCCCTGACAGCCGCCATATTTGGAATCTCTCAGTAGAGCACAGTGAAGCCCGCTTCTCTCTAGTCCCTGTTAAGTCCCCCTAGGCCAGGAATCTTACAAAACCTGTGGAAAACTCATGAGAATCTTTAGCCCAAACTACTCATCTATACTGCCTTAGGTCTTTGATCCCCAGAACCTCTTCTGAAAAACAAATGCTACCTGGAGCTACTAAGCCTTGGGGATAATTGTGATATGATCATGGGTAATTATAGCCATAAAATTAAATAAATTTTTAAAAACCACTCAAATTCCCCAAACCACAAAGCTATGCAATAGATATTAATGACCAAAAAAATAAATAAATAATGGAAAGAAATCTTTTCAATTAACTCTTGGTTACAGAAGCAAATAAACTGAAAATATAAACTACTGATGAATGGATAAATGAATAAAGATTAAAACACTGTATTAAAGCTTGTGATATTGGCCGAAATTCATGAAGGAAAAGTTTCTAGCTTAAAACAAAGTGTGTGCGAGAAATTGGGACTGAATGAAAGGAATTAATTAAGCAGTTGACAAACTACATAGAAAGGACTACATAACAACCCTAAAACAGGATCAAGCAATAAAAACAGTAATTAAGTGCTTTAAATAATGGGCTTAGTAAAAGCAAAATATATTTTTCAAGAAGAGCCACTGAAGGGAAACACCTGGGACATTTCTAACTGGTGGGGGAGGGAGAACATAAATGAACCTCAGAAATAAAAGGGGCATTTCTCTGTATAAAGGAATCCATTTGGATCTTTCAGTTTTGTTTGCATTTTAATTTTTTACATTATATATTTGTTGGGTTTCGCTGCCTGGGCAGCCAGCCCCCAGCAGCACAGAGCTCAAAGAGAATCCATGGAGTTGGCATGCACTATGACCTTTTAATACCTGAGGGGGTTAGGGGAAAAGACACTCACACAATCTCCTGATGTTTTTTTCTTTTTTTTTCAGACCTTTTCTTTATTCTTCTTTTGCATTCTCTACTCTTTATTTTCCTGGTTATTTCCTTCTCTCATTCTCGCTGTTTTCCTTCTAACCCATTTTAACTCTATTCTTTCCTTTACAGCTTATATACCCCAGAAAATTCTTTCAGGAAGTATAAAAAATGCAATGTGGTTACATTCTGTTTTTCAAGTGAATGATTATAATGAATACAAGTAAAAAATATGTTTCTCATCTCCCCTACATGAGTAAAAATTTTACGGATTACAGGTAGAAAACAAATTATCCCAAAAACCCATATACATTCATACCCAAGCAACTTGTTATAGATTAACCGTGTGGGCAAGCAAGATACTGTTCTCCATCAGGTCTTTCACTGGCAGGTTTCGGTTTTTCAGTTACAAAGAAAGAACCAATTACTTTACTGCTTATCTTGAAAAGTAATCCTTATAAGGAGTCTTAAAAGAATCACAAACCTAAACTTATATATATGAAAAAGAATCAGTCAGCTATACTTTAAATCTTCAGAGTACATACCCACTCATCAATAGTCCTTTATATCAGGAGACTGAGGGCAAAAACGGGAACAAGGAATTAATTGTCACTTTTGGTCATCAACCAATCCTAGCAGGGAAAGTTGTATCAGGTTTGTTCTCATTCCCTGACCTTAAAGAGTTCCCCACTCAACTCTGTGCCTTTCTAAAACTTTGGATTATCTTCTGGGGTTTTTCACCTCAAAGCTAACAACATCTTAGTCTAACTTTATTTTCAAAGCTTTTATTTCAGCTGTGATCCACTCCAATCTCTGTGAACATATCTCCCAACATTAAGGTTAAAAAAAATTTAAGCTAACTGGGCTATTGGGACCCAATTGTTTTTCTTGATCATTACCCTAAGCCACAGTCTATATGGCTCTTCAATAGAAACGCATGTGTCCTAGCTGTGTGATACTTCCTTGTTTATATTTTATCATAAAAACTCTATTAAAACTAACATTATTATTATTATCATTATTATCATCATCATCAATTAGACAGTACAGCTTAGGAAGAAGTCATCTTCATAATGAGCCACAGGTAAAAATGCCCAGTAGAATGGGACATTTCCATAAGAGAAGCACACTACATTACAGGCAGTGGGACTTCCCCACACCCATTCACACCATGCCAGATACCAGAGACACATAACAGCAGCCAACATGGAAAGGCACAACAGCGGCAAAGACATCCCCAGGTCTGTGACCTCCGGGGTCTTGTCTATCTGAGATTCACCCATCAGGGAGTTTCCTCCTGGTGGGCTGACTCCTTGAACTTCAATTGCCACCGGCTGCTCCTCTGACACAGTTACCAGTAGCTGGGGAGTGACACCACATTCACGTGTCAGTCAGAGGGCAGCTTGAGGGAGTCAGTTCCCTCCTCCACCACGCGGGTCCTGAACTCTGGCTGTCAGGCTAAACTTTCAGGGAGTGCCTGTACCCATCAGCCTTGGTGATTCGAATGAGGACGACCTCCTTAGTCTCCTGTATTTAAATATTTGGTTCCCAGGATTAGGGGGTGTGGCCTTGTTGGAGAAGGTGTGTCACTTTGAGTGGGCCTTAAGGTTTCAAAATTCCAAGGCAGGCCCAACCCTACAGATCAGACGTGAGCTCTCAGCTGCTGCTCCCGCACCAGGCCTGCCGGCCACCATGATGGTCATGGGCTCACCCTCTGAAACTGTAAGCCAGCCCCCAACCAAATGCTTCTCCTATAGGTTTCCTTGGTCATGATGTTTCATTATGGCAACAGAACAGTAACTAAGACACCAGACCAGCACAGTTTAGGGTGTGTTTTGTTTTGTTTTGTTTTGTTTAACAGGGTGCCTCACACACCCTAGGCTGGCCTTGAACTCTCTAAGCAGCCAGCGACGACCTATTACTTCTGGTCCTCTTGCCTCCACTTCCCTGGTGCTAAGATTTCAAGCCTGTCCCACCTGTAATCTACGCCATGTTTCTGTGGTGCTAAGGATTGAACCCAAGGCTTCATGCATGCTAGGTTGGTGCTTTACCAACTGAGTTACATCCTCAACCTTCAAATTTATTTTTAAGGAGATATATTTAATCCCTGCTGGTCTCAGACTCAAAATCCTGCCTCAACCTCCTGGGTGCTAGGATTACAGAGGTGCAACACTATGTCTTTAAGTTATTGTTAAAGATCTTATGTAACCATATACCCCAAAGAAGGAAAATCTAATTAAAATAATTTTCTTACCCTAGCTATAGAGCTTTCTGTGGGATGGAAATGCTCTGTCCGTGCTGGGCACTGGCCAAATGAAACCACAACACTGAGCCATGAACTTTGACTGACACCATGGAGAATGGGCTTCTATTTCATTTTATCTTCATTCAGTTTAAATAGCCCCCCTGGCTGGTAACAGTGATACTAGACAACGCTGTTTTAGAAAAAAAAAATTGCTGAAAGCTAAAACCAGTTCAAAAGTTTAGCCCCTATAAAAATGGAAGAATTTGAAAGTAGTACAAGAAACACTCTAAAATTTACTCTAGCCTTAGATATTTCAACAGGTCACTTCTGCCAAAACTTCTTAAGCAAAAACTGTAAGTTAGCAGAGTATACAAAAGGATCCAAGGAAAATTGATTTCTTCTATGTGAACTCTGCTACTGAATTCCAGTAAGAAAGTGTGTATATTACATGCACATATATGCAGGTCTGTACATGGACATGCACACATTCACAGCTGTACACACGTACATATGCACGTACTGCTATATATGTGTCCATATACACACTCAACTATAGACACAGACATGGGCGTATGCATATACATGTGTACACAGTTCATACACACCTACATTCAGTTGTATACACACGCATGTATGTGCACATATATGCATACACAAATGTATACGTGTACATTGTGCATGCACACTCAATTGTACACATGCACATGTGTATGCATACATATCCTCAGCTGCATATATGTGCTTCTGTACATACACACATATGCACAACTGTACTCATGTACATGTGTTCATACACACATACAGACATACATGTACATATGTACACACACAGCACACACAGGGACTGTAGTAAGATACAATAAGAGCATCTGAGTGACTCAGTGGCCAGCAGTCAGCAAAGCTATTTGACCAAGAACCAAATCCAGCCTTTCCTCCTCATGTGGGCCACAGCTGAGGTGTCTGTCCTTTTTCAGCAGTTAGAAACTAGGTTCTTCTACAATCTTGCTATTTCTTGATGAATGCAAATTGAAATTACAAGGCAAAACAGCACGTGTGTGCAACATCCACAAAAATTCATTCCTTTTTCACTGTAGCATTGTGCTCTGTGAACATGTGGAAACAAGAACAGAGAAGTACTGATACATACCTGAGGTCACACAGCACCTTTTGCAGAGGACTAAGACCAGAACCTAGACCGTCTGTTCAAGAGAGCGCTCTGCTCAGGGGCATGCCATGGAATCTTTAAATAACAATGCAGACATGCATGGAGCTGGGGGAGCACAGGAGTGGAGGCCAAGGGGAGCAAGAGAAAGCCTGAGGGACAGGAATGCATGCTGCAGCTCCGCGTGGCAGGTGTTCTGTGCCCTCTCCCTTCCTCACTGTGACCCCACGAGGTCTGGATTGATCTGCCTCTCAGATCCAACTGAAAGTGTATGTTTAGGGCTCAGCAAGATGGGGCAGTGGAGAGATGTGCTTGCATGCAGGCCTGACAACCGGAATTCAATCCCCAGGTCCCCAGATCCCACAAGGTGGAAGGAGAGAACCACTCCTGAGAGCTGTCCTCTGACCTCCTGGGTTCATAGCACATACGTTCTCTCTTGCTCTCTCTCGATCTCTCTCTCTCTCTCTCACAGACGCACACACATTAATAAATAACAATTTTGAGATGTATGTGCATAATAACTTTTCGAGCAATGATTATGTCTAATTAAAGGTAGTTGCTAATTGATAGCAGCACTAGTGATACTATGTAAAAATTAGGGGAAAATAATGTAAAATCTCAGGATAGATCAGCATTAGTTAAAAAAAAAAATAAACTTTGTAATTGATTGCATTGTAGAGACACGAACTTTGAAGTCCAGTTTAGTTGTTCGGACTGGAAAGATGGCTCAGCAGTTAAGAGCACTGACTGCTCTTCCAGAGGACCCAGGTTCAATTCCCAGAACCCAAAAGGCAGCTCACAACTGTCTGCAACTCCAGATCCAGGGGATCTGAAACCCTCACACATACATGCAGGCAAAACACAAATACAACATAAAATAAAGATAAATAAAGTTTTCTAAAAAGTAATTGTTTCCCCTTCCCTGGCAAAAACCAGAAACAACAAAACAAAACAGAAAAAAAAATCACCATTTCCCCCCCTCATCCTCTGTTCATGTAAAGCAGGCATGGAACTAAGCATAAGCAGGAAGACAGAGCATCACTGTTCAGATGGAGGCCAACAAGCTGTTATGTGTCAGGGCCAGCTCATCCATACTGCAGACTTGGCCGGCTCATACAGAACGTCTGGAATACAAAGATCAAAATCACACTGTGTTTTAGAGTTCACCAATAAAAGAAATGGGCAGTTTTTCATTATTATCTGCATATATATACACAAAGTCCTTTTATTTTATTTCTTAACCTTCAAAGCAATTTTGCCTCTAAAAATCCATTTATTGGACATATTGACGTCCCCATAATGTTTAAAAATGTTAACATCTGTTCATTATATGTGAGGGGGAGGGCGGGCATGATGTGCCCGTGTGGAGACTTCTGTGAGCCCCTTTGCCCACTGAGTCCTCTCCCTGGCCTATGTAATGATTCAAAATAAAATAAATTATCAACATTTTGATTGCATTGATGAAAACTGAGCTGAAAATTGTAAACTAATTTCCTAGAACAAAACAGCTGCCATCAAAAATTTCTAATCGAAAATAGATTATTCTCGCTATATTCCAACCACAGTTTCTCCTCCCAGTTCCCCCACCCATCTCCCCTCTCCCCCAGATCCATTCCCTCTCTGTTTCCTCTTCAGAAAAGAGCAGGCATGAAGGAACATTCATAACAAAGGGGTGGGGGTGCAAAGTGATGTTGCTGTAGTCATAGTAACAACACAAGCAGCAGGGAATGTTGATGACTGTTGGATAGCTAACATGGGCCACACACAGGCAATGCTAGACCCTCCCTGTAGTAAGTCACAAGTTCACACAACACTATTACACAGTAGCAGTGAATTGGATACTCCTGTAAAAGGTCAACTAAAGGTCTGAGGGCCGTCTGCACTGAAAGACAACACTCACATTACAAACTAAATAAATCTTGCGTGGCACCTGTATTTCCTGAGCTCTCTGTTAAGTTAACCCAGTTTCCAACACTGAGACTAGAATTCTGTCATCATCACACCTAACACCATCAACTCAGGGAAATTCCATTTGGGTCACCTCAGCAAAGTGCCACTGCCTTTTGCCTGGGGACCTAAAGAGTTACAAGCAGAAATTTCAATGTTCTCCCCACCCCTTGTTTGCTGAGAGGGGAGTGTGAAATGCAAACTGCATCCTGGGCCTGAAGCAGATGTTTGGTCTTCCTGAGTGGGCTGGCACAAACACAGACATCTGAGTTCTCACCTCCCCAAAACACCAGCCCACCACGATTTCACAACTAGGCTGACTCAAGCCAAATGACAGTAACACAGCCTCCATCCCCCTCCTCTTTCTTCAACTCCCAACCATGGGCAATGTCCATTAGAACCCCAACCCGCAATTCTGCCCAAGCCAGGGAACGAGCACAGAATCTTGAAGAAATCATCATGGGAAATAAATAGCATGCCCTCTGGAGCAGACAGTACAGTGAGTAGATCATTGGCCAGCAATAAGCTTCAAGTCAGAACTGGGGGGGAAACACTCGGGAAGCAGGCTCTGCCAGCTACCACCCCCTCACACCCACTGGTGATTACTGATGCAGCCCATCCTGGTAGCAAACGGCTCAATTAGCAATCAGTTCTGCTGGTTCACCTCACTGAGAGAGAACTTGATTTCCCTGAAAGTGTAATACAGTTGATAATTTTAAACTCTCTGAAAGGCCCCATGGAATAATTAAAGAAGATGAGAATAGAAATATAAAATATCATGATGGATAGCAATGGGCCAACCCTGAAAAACAAACTGCAAGAAAGGTATCCATGTAGCTGATGCAAATTTAGACACTTTAGAAAATCCCAGCAATGCAGACCAAAGGCCTAAGGAGAAGGGGCATTTTGAAACTGATAACCAGAGATCCATTAAAGCACCGCATGTTTTGTGGCACCTACTGATTTATGACTTGGTGGTTTGACATTGTGACATCTGGACCATCTCATACAGTCCAAGGTAGGTACCAATCTGGGAGATGAGTGGTCAAATGACACTGAGCTTATTAACTACGGCTACAAAGCGGCTTTAATTTACAAAGTAAAAATGGCACTTGATGTAAAAGCCCAAGACAGCCTTGCATGAGCATTAATGAGGCTGGGGAAGGGCTGGCCTGCATGATAATGAGGGGAGCTGCTGGCTCTAATACAGAAGAGCTAATGCCAGGCAGGGGGAACAAGAGTAGCTTCCTGGACAGGCAACAGTACTGTAATACCCAATCCAACTTTTATCATCGCCATATGCCACAGTGTGCACCTACCACATGCCTGGTACTGTGCCAAGAGTGGAGGCGGCAAGATGAAGAAAAACAGATGTGGCCCTAGCCTTTACAGCACACAGATGTGGCCCTAGCCTTCATGGCACATGGAGTCCACAGAGCGCTGCCTCTGCAGAAGGGCAAAGGACAAATCACTTGGGATTTGCAAGCCTTGTTGTCACAATCATTCGGTTCCGACAAGATAGCACAAAGGTGCTGCCGGCTGGAGATAGATAAATGCAGCTGTGTTTCAAGAAAACTCTACTTAGAAAAACCAGGTGGTGACTGCCTTTGTCGCAACGGCAATTTGCTGAGCCACAGGCAGAACACTACTGCGAATGATGACCGGCAACTTCAGTTGTCACAGGACTGCGTCTCAAGTCTACCAGGCCACTTGGGCCTGGCGGTACAGGCTTACAGTTTTGGCTACTTGGGAGGCTGAGGCAGAAGGATCACACTTTCAAGGCCTGTGTAGGCCATAGAGTGAGTTCAAAGCCAGCTAGACAACTTAGTGAGATACCCCCCATCTCAAAACAAAAGGTGGAGAGGGGTTAGGGCTCTAGTTCAATGGTGGAGCCTTTGCCTAGCACGTGCAAAGCTCTGTATTCAGTCTCTGGCATTGGAGGGGGAATGTAGACGAGGCCAACCTGTGATGAGTGCTAGGAAGAAAATGGAAGACAGCTTGAGAGTGCACAGCGAGAAGGGTTGCTTCAGGTGAACTGGCAGGGAATGCTGGGAATGCAGGGAAGAAGAGGCAACAGGAAGTAATAGAGACGGGAACATTCCAGGCTATGACATCTCTCTACTGTTGTAAACAGCAACCCCCAAACAGCACAAATGTGTTTGCTCACATCAAAAAATTACAAAGCCAAAATCTAGGCATCTGCTGCCTGGCCATCCAAGGGAGCCTCTTGGGGGGAAGATAACTTGGAACATTGGCAGAACCCAGTGCTGTGCTTATGGGACTGAATTTCTCAACACCTCAATGGGTGTTAGCCACGGACCTCACTCAAGACCACCTCCATCTGCCCGTGGTCATGTCAGAGGGGCAGCAGGTGGCATTGACTTCAGGGGATCAGCCCACCAGAAAGCAAAGCTCTGGTGAGTGAATCTTGGACAGGCAAGGCCCCGAGGGCTTCAGCCCCAGAATGTCTCTGCTACTGCTGTGTTTGCCACTGCCCTTTTTCTCTGGTATCTGGCATGGGGATGAGTGGGTGTCAGGAGATCCCTTACTGCTCTTAACCTTGGAAATGTCCCATTCTACTGGGCCTTTTTAACCTGTGGATTATTATGAAGATTTCCTCCTAAGCGGTACTGTTGAACTGAAACAATGATTTTTATATAATAGTCATGTCAGTTTAAATAGAATTTCGAGGATTGATGGTTTTTAATAAACATAATAAGGGATTATGTTAGAGGTTAGTTTAGTGGGAAAATTAACATAGTTAAAGGTAGGGTCCATCCCTCACACGACTCCTCCCTCTTAGACCAGTGATGGGGCTTTGGTCCTGCTTGCCTCTCAAACCTGACTTCTACTGCATCTCCAGCTGGACGAAGCCCTCGGCTATTGTGACATAGGATTGAATGGGTGTGACTCGGACAGTCAAGCTGTGGTCGCTATTTTACATCTATAGCATGAAGGACATCTGCATATGCAACATAGTGGGATTAGAGTGTGGAGGACATCTCTGGGGACCCCAGGGAGCAGCACTGCATAAGCCCTCGGTGCCGGGGATCACCGCAGCAGAGCACTGGGTCTCAAATCTGGGATGTCTGGAAGGCAAAATGAGTACACGAACTCAGGATTCTGATGCAAGCTGACAGGCCATCAGCTGCAGGGCAGCTTCTTCTTCCTCCTCCTCCTCCTGCCCTGAGCTTCAAACCTCAGTCTTTTATTGTGAATTTTACACAAGGAAAATAATTATTTTTTCTTGCCACAGGTTAATCATTACCTGGGCAAAGCAGTCCACAAGAAGTATACAGATTCTTTGAAGTCAGACACCATCGTTCATTATGATGTTTCCAAGCCTATCCAGCCACTGCATTCTTAATTCTTAGCTGAGTTACTCATAAAACAGCTTCCGAGGCTCTCACCTCAGAGGCTAACTACCTGCAGTTTATAGAAGCGTAGTTCAGTGGGTTTTACTCCATTGTCAAACCTTTCCCATTGTTGTTCCTCACAATTCCAGTTTTGATTCATAAGGCCATAGGCAGCCAATCCTAAAGCCCAAGGTTCTCAGAAACTTTATTCATCATAGCCAAGTCTTTTTCTGTTTCAGTATAACTCTTTTCAATCAATCAGATGAATTTCTGCATTCTTTCCCAAATTTCTCTGATTCTTTCATCAGTCAGGTCTTTTCCCATAACCTGTTTTACAACCTTAATGCCTGCCCGCTCTATCAGATCAGGAAGATTCATATAATCATACAGCACATCCATATTTTCAGAAGCCACTGGTGTGGAAGGTGCAAACAAACATGAAGAACAAGTATACTACTACAATTGCTATAACCAGAATTGTCTGTAACATTGCCAAGTGCATATGCAGACACCATGGAAGCAGTCCTCGGGGCACGTAGGACCTCCTTGGCCCTCAAGTAAAACACTCATTTAGCTGCTACTGGGTTGCCTGGAGGGAATTGCTTCCTGAATCTCAGGAACAGCACGTGGAGAGGGGCTATGCTTTGCCATCTCTGGCACTCCAGAAGTTAAATAGAGAAGAGGCCAACCAAGTGGGAGAATCAAAAAAGCACCAGGCAGAGCCCTGAAGGTGGCTGAAGTGCACATGAGGAGAGCTCACAAGAAGTGGACACGAAGAAGAGTGCACATGAGAAGCTGAGATTTTGTTCTGAGAAAGTGTGAAAGGCTTACAGTGTTCATGCAGCCACAGCTAGTCCTGTGGAAAGCTGGAAAGCCGGGGAGCAGAGGGTAAATATGACCTTGTTTGCACCTCCTTAACGATGAGGTACCAAGTAAAGAACGAATTCAGAGGGGCAAGAGAGGGAGACCAAGCAGGTGGCAGCTGCCAGAGTAGAGGCCTGAGAAGGGTGGGAGGAGTGGAGTCAGAGGGCAGAGACTTGAGATGTTTGTAGAGGAGCCTCGATGGTGTGTGTGCGGGTGATGAAGAAGAGAAGGTGTGAAGAGGACAGAGGAAGGCAGAGTGGGGGTTTAAAATGAAGCGGTCTGCCTGTGCTCTGTATTATTGCAAAGGCAACCAGAGTTCTGAGCAGTGCTATAAAGCACACAGAAGCATGGTATGAGAGGCAAGGAGATGCCTCAGGCTTCTGGCCCAGCCCCACTGAGGTCTATTTTTTTCTAACAGTAACTGGGGTTTAAAATTGTCATCATTGGTTCATTTCAAAGGGGACATGCAATGGCTAACTCTGGTTATGAACTTGATACAACCTAGAAGCACTGTTGAAGAGAGTTTCAGTCAACAATTGCCGGCATTGAGTTGGCTTATAGAAATGTCTACGAGAGATCATCTTAATAAGTTCGTCATCGTGGGAAGACTCAGCCCTAGTCAGGGGTCCTGCACTGTATAAGAGTGGAGAAAGCAAGCCAAGGACAAGGACATGAGCAGAAGGTGTATATGTATTCTTTCCCTGTGACTTTCCCACCATGATGGACTCCGATCTGGAGCTGTGGGCTGAAGTAAACCCCTTTCTTTCCTAAGTGGTGGCGGCGGCGGCGGCGGCGGCGGCAGCAGCAGCAGTGGCAATGGCGGCAGCCGTGGTGTATTTTATCACAGCAACAGAAATGAAACCAGGACAGGAAGATCTCGGAGCTGAGGAGACGGACTAGAGGCTAAAATGCTTGCCATGCAAGCTGAGGTCCTGAGTAACAGTCCCCTGAGTCCATGTAAAAATGGCATGGTAACACACACACACACACACACACACACACACAAGTCTGTAACTCCAGCACTCCCACAGCCAGATGGGAGGCAGACAGCAGAATCTCCAGAAGTCCCTGGGCCGGCTAGTCTGGAGAATGCAGTGTTGCACAAGGAAGCCTGTCTCAATCAAGGTGGAAGGCAAGAATCAAGACTCACTCACAGTTCTTCTATATTCCACACACTCACCGTGGCCCTGCACAAACCCACACTCAGAGGAACTTAATGGCCTGAAACATTGTTAGAGTATTTTAGTCAACTCTGTAAATACCTAGCTAGTTAATTACGCATGGAGAAAGATATTTTTTTTGGCTCCAGGTTCAAGATGGAGCATGTGACAGAATCCAGTTGCTCGCCTCAGATCCAAAGAATAAAAGACAAAGGAAGAGGGAGGAGTTGGAATTCCACTGTGACTTTCAAAGGCATGGCTCTGGTGAGACAGCCCATCCAGGATACCCCACCTCTTTAAAGGGACTACTGTTTGCCAAAACGCCATGCTTGGAGTACTCATTTACCAAATCAACCTTGGGGGACATTTAAAATTCAAAGTACAGTGCACACTCAGGTTTTAAAAGCAAGAGCAAAGCTGTACACTGTCTCCTTGGCCGGCTGTGGCGAGACACAAGACAAGACATTTCTGATAATGACGAACAAATCCAGGTATGGCCTTGGAGGCAGACTTGAGTAGGAGGCATTTCAGGATGGGACTGTCACTTAGAGCCTGCCTGACCACTGTCAATCTGATCATCTTACCATCTCCTTCAGTGTGAATTCCTGACCGAAGAGACAGTCCTGCATTTAAGAGAAGCTCTGAGGCTTCTATGAGGTGTCTGTTCCCCCACGGACTGGTGGCGTACTAACTGAAGCAGAATTCATTATCCATGCCTACTGGAAAGGTCTGTGCTTGGCTCCCCTCAGGATGCCCTGAGGCTGATCAAAGAGAGCCAGTGTGATGCTGTACAAGCCTCAGCGTGCAGAAGTGTCCCTGTGGGCATCCTGGTTGTTTTCATGCTTTCTCAGAATGACTTGCTCTCCCTCCTTGCCTCCCCCTGAAAATGTGGCTGTTCAAGTCTCAAAAACCTTTTTTAAAAATCCCAAGAACCAGACTGCATGTCATTGAATCCAACATTACAACCTCTATGCCTTATAGGTCTCATCTGTAAAGCAGAGCTGGGAAATTGGGCACTGTGAATATGACAAGGTTATAGAGGATCCTTTAGTTAAAAGGCGGTAACTCCTGGGGACTAGGGAAATAGTGCAACCAATAAAGGGTTTGCCGAACGAGCATGAGGACCAGATTTGATCCCCAAAAATTACATGAGAAAGTTGGGCATTGTAACCTGCGATCCCAGCATGAAGAGATAGAGACTGATCAACGAGGCTTGCTTACCAGTTAGCCTTGGGTATCTGTGAGTTCAGGTCAAAGTGAAAGATTCCATCTCAAAACACAAGTTGGAGAGTGACTAAGGATAGCATCCATGGTTGACAAGTGCACACATGCAAGCATGTTTTCACATACACATATACATACACAAGCATATGTATATGGTGTAGGAGGTCCTTCTGTATTTGTGTTGCTTTCATTGGTTAATAAAGAAACTGCTTTGGGCCTGGTGATAGGGCAGAACTTAGGTAGGTGGGGAGACAGAACTGAATTCTGGGAGGAAGAAAGCAGAGGAGAGAACCACCATGGAGCTGACAGAGTCAGACATGCTAAATCTTTCCCAGTAAGCCACGACCTCGTGGTGACACACAGATTATTAGAAATGGGTTAAATCCAGATGTGAGAGTTAGCCAATAAGAGGCTAGAGATAATGGGCCAAGCAGTAATTTAATTAATACAATTTCTGTGTGATTATTTCGGGTGTAATCTAGCGGGGCAGACGGGACAAACAAGGGTCCCTGCTCCTCCTGTTACATGTATACACTCACACATGCACATGTACACACTCATACACGCGCATACATGCAGACTCGCAAGTACACACACATGCACATGTGCTGAATGACTCTTCAGATGTCCAGTGGGTCACTTAAAAACAAGATAAAAAAAATTGGTTGTGCATTTGCGTACATTGTCATCAGCAGATTGTCATCTGCCTGCTTTTGAAATGTCCTGTTCCTAAATCAACAGTGAGAAGCCTCCAGACATTGCCCTAAACTTGAAAGCCTGCCTTTCTCCATACACCCACACATGCATGCCCTCACACACATGTATGTGTACATATACACATATGCATTTAAAAAAGATAGCCCTGATATGACCCTTGCCAGCTCAGGGAGGCTGTACAACTGCCATGTAGTCAATCATTTCATTTTCCTTCCATGGGAAAATAAATTGATAAGTAAAATGAGACCCACAGGAATTAAAAATTGCTCTAATCCCACATCTGTGAAATAATCTCTGAATTGGGTGTTTGGCAATGAACTTGTCAAAGTGTGAAGTACACCCCATTTGGTGAGTACTCTTAGTACTTCCTAAGGTACCCAGTGTAATGCAATAAAAAGCATAAATTCTAGAATTAGGCAAGTGTCTCAAAGCTCCAAGCCACTGTGCTTCTGGTCGTGAGGTATGCCCAAGTCCTCCAAGGTCCAGCTGCCACCTCTGTGAAGCGCCATGTATCTTCCCAAGAAAATATTTGCAAGTAACCCGTTGCCTTATGCACAACCAGTAGCAGCCCGCGACAACTGGGGTAAGACATAGTATAGTCTAATACCCGAACAACCTGGTGCTGAAGAAAGATTTACTGAGACCCCAAACCAAGTCCCAAAATACAGCACTGATGCTAATTCACTGACATGTCAGACACCAGCAAGATCTAAAGAAAAGGCACTTGCCACCTTTGAAACGCCACACACTGATCTCTTAGAAGTTACAGCCTGGCTTTTCTTTGTAAAGACAGCTATGGGTGCATCCAAGGGGACTTTGCTGGGGGTGTGTGGTGATACACATTATATTACCTCTGACTGACATTACAAAGACTTTCAACAGCCTCTCAAAGGCACAAAAGGATTATTCATCTGTCCTTCAACTTCTCTTTAATATAGATCATGCGAACATTATTTAGCCCTGTTGCTTCAGGCCCAAATACTGGGTTCTCTTTTTAGGTTTATGCCTCAGGTTGGTCCCTATCTGGTCACTTTGTTCTCCGATTTAAAAAAAAAAAAAAAGGCTCAGTTTCTATCCAGGAAACAGTTTCATGGGTTGAGCCAATTCAAGAGGAAAAGCAACCTAGCTTTGTTACAGTAGTCCATGTTTTTAAGCCTTAGGAACTGTCTTTGATTGCAGTCTACAAAATAGAGTTCATGACTGTGCTGACCTCTTTACTAGGGATCTTACTGGATAATATGTCATCTCCAAGCATTCATATTTTCTGGGATATTCCACACACTATCTGTATTTGTTCTTTAAGCCATAAGTCTCTGACATTTGTCCCCTGGCCATAGACCCTACAAAGCCACACTTCATTCTGTTTTGTACCTATGAGTCTACATAGTGGCTCTCACTTTGGATAAATTCATTAGAATATAGAATACACTCATTCCTGTGATGGTAAGTTTCAACTGTCAACCTGACTGCGTCAAGAACACCTAGGGTGGGGCTGGAGAGATGGCTCAGGGTCTAAAGTACTTGCTGCTCTTGCAGAGAATCCAGCACCTACATAGGGCAGCTTACAACTGCCGTTGTAAGGTGATCTGACCCCCTTTTCTGGCCTCTACAAATACCTGAACACATGTGCATGCACGCACATACAGCCACACACACACACACACACACACACACACACACTTTTAGGAAGAGGAAGGAGGAGAAAGAGGGAGAGAGAGAGGAAGAAGGAAAAAAGAAGAGGAAGAGAAAGAAGGAGATGACGATAATGACGATGACAATGACAATATTAATGACGACGACGACGACGATGATGATGATGATGATGATGATGATGATGATGATGATGATGATGACAGGATCAGCTGGCACGTATTCAAACTTCCCTGTTCTTTATGTACAGTTTTATAAGTGAAAACACTGGGCAACAGTCAACTCCTCATTTTTGATGAGGGAGACACAAACTGGGGGCTACATTTCTTCTTAGTTCAAAGTTGTGAACTGCATCTAAGTCTGAAGGAAAGCCATGTCCTTACTTCCCCAAGAAATTTATAGCCAGCTGGGCAGTGGTGTCACACGCCTTTAATCCTAGCATTCAGGAGGCAGACGCAGGTGGATCTCTGTGAGTTTAAGGCCAGCCTGGTGTACAGAGCTTGTGCCAGGACAGGTCCCAAAGCTACACAGAGAAACCCAGTCTCAAAAAAGAAAAAGAAAAAACCAAGAAGAAGAAACAAAAAGAAATTTACTGCCAATTGGATCTTTCTGCTCAGAGTCTAGCCATGCCCTAGTACCATTTCTGAGCTTTACTTGAAAATAAACATCTTTCTCCTCCAGCCAAGCAAGATGCTAGAGGAAAGAAGGCCAAGTGGAAGAAAGTGGATCCAGCCTCATGAAGAAACAGGAGGCCAAAAAGATAATGAACCCTCTGAAAAAAGGATTAAGAACTTCACATCAGATAGGACATCCAGCCCGAAAGAGATCTCACAGCTTCATCAAATGGCCCAGCTACATCAGGCTGGAGTGGCAAAGGGCCATCCTTTATAACCGGCTCAAAACACCGCCTGCCATTAACCAGTTCACTCAGGCCCCGGACCGGCAAATGGGTACCCTGCTGCTTAAGCAGAGGCAATGTAGGAGCAAAAGCTAAGGCTGTTGGTTGCACTGAGGAGGAAGCTGCTGGCAGAGGGGACTTCCCAACTAAGAGATCGCCTGTCCTTCAAGCAGAGGTCAGTACATTTACCACCTGACTCAGGTAGTGGTGATTGCCCGTTAGGCCAGCAGTCTTCCTGTCTGTCCTGCGTTGAAAGATGGGGGTCCCCTACTGCATCAGCAAGGAAAAGGCCAGGCTGGGGCGGCTGGTCCATAGGAGGGCCTGCACTACTACTGCCTTCACACAGGTTAACTTGGAAGACAAGGGTGCTCTGGCTAAGCTGGTGGGAACTATCAGGGTCTATCAGGACAGAAACGATGAGATCTGCCGCTCCTGGGGTGACAACATCCTGGGTCCTCCATCTGTAGCTCTAATTGCCAAGCTGGAAAAAGCAAAAGCCAAAGAACTTGCCATTAAACTGGGTTAAATGTACACTGCTATGCTTTCTGTACATAAATAAAGTTACAAAATAACTCCCCCCCCCAAAAAAAAAGGAAAGAAAGAAAATGAACCATCCAAAGCAGTGATTCTCAACCTGTGGATTGCAACTCTTTGGGGTCAAACAACCCTTTCACAGGGGTTGCCTAAGACCATCAGAAAACACAGATATTTATGTTATAATTCATAACAGTAGTAACAAAAATAAGTTTATTACTGGGGGTCACCACAACATGAGGAACTGTATTAAAAGGCTGCAACATTAGGAAGGTTAAGAACCACTGGTCTAAAGGCAGGAGGCTACAGGCTGAAATGTTTATAAGCACCCAGCATTTAGTAAGCCCTTAGTGCCAGAGACCTCCATAAGCCACCTGAAGAAGCATTTTGGAGTAACATGGTATTCTTCCCAGCAGGGATTGGGAGAGAAAAAGGGCAGATAGAGTGGAGATTGCAGACCCTTCCTGGCCTCTTGGGCCTTATCTGGGGGTACACTGGAGCTAGCTTGCACTAGCTTAGAAGAGATGACTTAAATTTTCAGGAATTCTATAAATTTCTTGGTAAACACAGTCATTTTAAACCATTTCCTAATCTTGAGATTGAATGAATTATAGAAAAACAACAGGAACACACCCAAGCCATTGCTCTTATTAGTTCATGACTTTGCAGTGGCTTCTTCCTGAGGGTCTTTACATTGTACAGTTTAACACCAGAATGGAGGAAATACAAATAACATTGTGCTCCTGGGAGTCTTCACCCAACTCCATCTGTAATGTCATTTTGGTGGCTTGAAATCAGGCATCATGAAACGAGAGACATTAGGGAAGTCAGCGGATGGTTTTCTGGATTGTAACTCAGCTTTAAGTGCCTGCCAAGCATGCACAAGGCCTGAGTTCCACCCCCACCTCCACCCTAGTATTGCAAACATATATATAAATGTGTGTTGGGGAAGAGAGAGAGCTAACCCAGTATTAATATCTTAAGTGCTAGGGATATAGCTCAATGAAGGAGCATTTTCCCAACATGTACAAATGCTCTGGGTTCTGGGTTCCACCCCTGAGCTATAAACACAAGAAAGAGTGAAAGAGCAAGAAAGTGAGAGAAAGAAATTAGCAGAGGACAAAAATCAAGGCCTTGCATCTCTTCACTAGAAAAAGACTTTGCTTGCTTGCTTTTCTAAGATCTGGTTCTAACGCACCCCTACTGGGCACAGTTCTGAAGAGTTGCCCAGCACAAGGCTCTCTCTATTCCTCCAACACAGGGGCATAGCTCCTAGAATGATGATGAGCCAAGGAAAGATTCTGTGAACCAGAGTCAAGGAGAGATCTTCAGAGATGGGGAACCACATACACTGGAGAGGAGGCATCTCTTCCCCTTGAGATCACAAGGTGGGAAGTGCCACAGAACTTAGAGTTGCTAGGAAACTTCATATAGAGGTAGTGGAGGTGGGGCGGGGGAGAGGAAGAGGAGAGGGGAAGAGAGAAGTGGGGAAGAGGAAGAGGGGTTACAGTCCTAACTAAACTATGTGCCTTCTAGCCATCCCTGAGACTAGACCCGAGCCTTGGGGTTTCCATACACATAAGTGAAAATGCTCACTGGGTTTTGTGAAACTAATTCAGGCAACCAGCTCTGACCTACATATCTGGGTTTGCTCTTAGGAATAGTAAAAAAGCTTAACTGTTATCAGGAAGAAATGCCATAGACAGCAGCAATAGCCTCTTGCCAACAAGACCCCCCAGCAGTATCTCTGGTAAGAAAAAGGCTCCAAGAGGTCTTCATGGGGTCTCCATCCCAGGATCCAGACACTCGGACATGGAAAATTACACATGCACTAAGCTCTCAGGTTCTCACTCTGCCCTCAGAGGTTCAAAGCAAGCAGGTCTTGGATGGGGCAGAACGATGAATTCATTTTCCCATCAGGTTCCCAAGGGATGATAATGCCTGACTCAAGCAAGTCGCTCTAAGAGCCATTATCTGCACATAGATGCGGGTGTGGCTCATTTGACAGAGCGTTTATATAGTATGCACAGAGTCCTGGGTTCCATCCTCAGCACCACATAAGATAGGCATGGTGGCACACACCTGTGATCACAGCACTTAGGTGGAAAAAGGACAAACAAAAATTTAAGGTCATCTTCATCTACATA
>PVIU01011258.1:25084-65743 GCA_004026605.1 Ondatra zibethicus
TTCTAAGACATCAGTGCATTAATAACAAGAAGGAAGCCTGGGAACACAACTCATTAGTGCAGGACCAGCCTCACATGTCCAGGCCTCTGAGCCCCACCCCCTGCATGGAGAAAGACAGCACAAAACAACAAGAGGACCTCTGAGGTCAGCATCCCCCAAGCAATGTCTGACCAGGCAATGTGAGGGTGATCATCAAGATGCTAACTTCATGGGGTTGCTGTGAAAATTAAATCAGATGACATTTGGGGCCAAGGGCCTGGCACACAGCTAGAGCCCAGTAAATCCTAGCCATGACCCTTACCCCCTGGTTGTCCTCATGCTGCTGTGGCTAGCCTGACTCCTACACTCCCTCAGCACTGTGTACTTTTTCTGTAGCCCTTCAGGGCAGCCCCTTCTCTTCAGTCATGCAGAATGAGGGCCTATGGCTTGCAATCAGGGGAAGTTGAGTAAAATGCACCCATATGGAAAATCTGCCCATATGGCTGACTGCCATGGCCTCATGGGCCACCGAGGAATCGTCCCACCCTTACAAAATCACCTGCCCTTCATGTCATGGTGCTTGTTACACAGTTCATAAATGGCAAGAACTGAAGGCAACACAGTCTCAGCTCTGAACAAGTTCCTGTCTAGGAAGAACTCAAGGCTTGCCCGCCATGAACTCCCTGCAGCAGGGTCAGCAGTGAAGATGGCAGATAATAAAGACACAATATCATTGCTTCTCCTGTGAGCAACTGAGCCAAAGCCGTATAGGGAAACCCCAGGACCCAGGATGAAATACACACAGCAGATTCCCACCAACAGGAGAAGGACCTTGGGCCTGAGTACATCAGTGTCCACCTGCCACTGCCGGAAGGCTGCTCCCGTTTATACCACCACTTGCTTGCTTCTTGGTGGGGGGCGAGGGGAGTGGGCTCTGGAGCAGGAGAAAGCCCTTGGTCCTAGAACACCTAAAGTCTGTAACAAGACAGTCTTTTCATGAAAGTGACAGCTTCAGGGATTTGGGCTAGGCACTCTTGAAAGTTGCCCTTTGACCTCCCCATGTGTAGTACTGTGGCATATATGCATGCATGCACATACATACACACACACACACCCATGCCCGTGAATGAATGAATGAATAAATAAATATATAAATTTAAAAAAATTTAAGGTTAAAAGTGTGTTTGATAATAATGATACCCCTCCCCTCCTTCATAAGACTCACTGGGACTCCAAAGAACATCACATGGGAAGTAAACAATTTAAAGAAAGCTTTCCATGATACCTTGGGAAGGCTTTTAGTTTTGTTTGTTTGTTTGTTTTATTTTAAACCTTTCTAAAGCAAAATTAAATGTCTCTCTGTATCTCACCCCACACCCCAGTGGACAGATGACCCAAAGTCTCATTTGGTAGCACTCCAGGATCAGCTCTCAGATGCTAAGAGAGCCATGTAGTAAGAAGGGTCACTTGTTGGTTCCTAGCTGCCCAGCTAGCTTAGACCCAAAATAATCGCCCGAAATAATGACCCATTTAGAGTTCTTTTATGTCTGAATCTGTCTTTATTGTGTTATTTGTAAATCTTTACTGTCCAGGAACACTTCTTTAAATGCTAAGCACTTCTTAAAACTTAAGCTGCATCATAGCTAGGGGAAATACAGTACTTCCTGCTTGCCTCTCCCAGTCCAACAAGGTGAAAAGCTGTTAATGCCTAAGACTGCCAGGTGGAAGCCATCCTCACCACCTCAACTCTGATAGCCAGTTGGCCCATGCTGCCACCAAGTAACTTGCAGTATGTTGTCCACAAACCCCATTTAAATGCTCGATAGCCAAACCTCCCAAAAGAGCCACACCCATTCATGCTGGCAAACCAGAAAGCTGCTGCTTTTTTTTTAAAGAAGCCATGCAGTTTTTACTGCACCCTGGGGTGCCTTGCTTGCCACAAGCCCATCTAGAAAAAAAAAATTTGTGGCTACCAAGAAACTGTGCTAAACTCTGTTCTTTTGTGCCTAGAATTCCTTTTCAAGCTCTCTCAGGTTTTTAAGTGGATTTTAGTTGGCCCCAATTTGGGTGCCAATTTGTAGGAGGGAGCCCAGAACTGAAATAGTCACACAGAAACTGTATTATTTAAATCACTGCTTGGCCCATTAGCTCAAGCTTATTAACTCTTACATATGAATTTAACCCATTTTTATTCATCTGTGTATCACTGCGTGACAGTGGCTTACTGGCTAAAGTTCCCAGCATCTGTCTCTGGCAGTTCCATCACTTCTCTCTGACTCTGCCTTCCTCCTTCCATGCTATAGGCCAAGCCAGCTTTCTTTATTCATTAACCAATAAAATCAACACATAGACAGAAGGACCTCCCACACCAGAGCCACACAAACACCCAAGGCTAGGGTGATAACAATCAAAGCCACATGTGATTCACAAGTAAAAATGAGTCTGTCTTACTGAAGTATAATGGAGAGCTTGACCAGAGGCAAATCAGTGCCCAAGAAGGATGGCCAAGCTATGCCACTGTAGTGCTGGCCTAGGCATGGCCTGCCAGGACCATGCAGCTGATGGAAATGAAGTCCTTATCTCTGTGTGGATCGTCAACAGGAAGGGAGATGCAGAGGGAATCCTGCCATGCTCCCTCCACACTTCAGAGCCAGCACTGTCAAGGCTTCTGGCAGGCATTGAAAGAGTGTAGAGCATGCCAAGGGGCCCTGACACAAAGCACTGATTATAAGCCATAGGCTTCTCCATTGAGCTTTTAAGTCTGCATTGAGCCAGGAGCCACTTGGAGAAGAGAGGACTCACCAGCTGATTTATATAAATGGGTTTCTTAGGATGGCCTTGAAAACCATACTGTTCCTATAGATTCGGTGGTTGCTCTTCAGAAAGGCCATTTCCTCTAGGATATTTGAACCTCCCATCTGTACTACTTTTAAACTATGAGGTCAGGTTTTAACTGTATTGGCTATAAACTATAGGAGCCTGAAAACTGGAAGTTTGGACCCAAACGCTGCCTGAGTTCTCATACTGAAGTAGACTATGGGACACAGTCTGGGTCAGTGGATTCCAGCTACTACTGGAGCCAACTATGAGCATGAGGACATGGAAGAGGGACAGAAGCAAAAGAAGACAGGAGATGAGAAGTGGGGGATGCCATAGAAGCCACCCCCTCCCCATTCACAGGGAGGGATCCTCACTTTAGTAAGCCAGCTGCAATCCTGCCTTTCCTGGGAGACTTGGTGGTCTGAAGGCAGCATGGGACACCAGACCTTTGTCACAAACTGGAATATGTCCTCAGCTCCCCTGCAACCCAGAAGGTAAGGAATCCATGCACTAATAAGACACACACCCACAGCTAGCTCAGAAGCTGCTTGGAGTAGGCTGTCCTTCAATAACATGCTGCCACAATGAGTGACCAGGCCATCTGTCCACCGGTGCTACAGCTGTTCCCTACTTCAGTAATTAATGTGACCTAGAGACAAGAAGCCATAAGAGGAGAGATTGGCCATGTTAGATGCTTTATAAATGTCTGTATTCAATAGACACTGTAACTAAAACTAGAAACACAGCTCAAGATATTCACAGATTTCACTGAGGACAGATCAATATCTACCCCACATCACATAAAGGAGTCTCTGTTCCTGCGGATCAATAAGAAAGAAACAAAGAGCCAGGGAGCTTCCAGAAACTATGTGAAATGATGTTCACCCCATGATATAATGAGGTGTCTGCAAATGGCTTGAAGGAGGTAGAAGAGGGGTAAGAATCAGGGCAAAGAAACTAGAAACAACCTAGATGCCCCTCAACCAAAGAATGGATAAAGAAAGTGTGGCACATTTACACATTTAACTACTACTCAGCAGTAAAAAACAATGACATCTTGAATTTTTCATGCAAATGGATGGAATTAGAAAACACTATCCTGAGTGAGGTAACCCATACCCAAAAAGATGAATATGATATGTACTCACTCATAAGTGGATACTAGATATAAACAAAGGACATTGAGCCTATAGTTCATGATTCTAGAGAAGCTAAGTATTAAGGTGAACCCCAAAAAAAAACATATATAGATCCACTTAAAAATTGGACACAGACAAAATCGTCTGACAAAATTGAGAGCATGGGGGTGGGGGGAGAAGGGAGGATGGAAGGGGAAGAGGCAGGGACAAGGGGAGGGTTAAGGAGAACTTGAGGGAATGGGATAGTCGAGATGGAGGAAGGACAGAGATGAAAGCAAGGAAAGAGATATCGTGATTGAGAGAGCCTTTATACGGTTAGCAGGTACCTGTCTCTAGAGAAATTCTCAGGAATCTACAAGGATGACCCCAGCTAAGGCCCTAAGCAATAGAGGAGAGGGGGCCCAATTTTGACTTTCCCTGTAGTATCTTAAATATCACCATAGAACTTCCATCCAGCAACTGATAGAAACGGAAGCAGAGACCCACATTGGAGCACTGGACTGAGCTCCCAAAGTCCAGTTGAAGAGTGAGAGGAATGAGAATATGAGCAAAGAGGTCAAGACCATGGTGGGTTCACCCACTGAAACAGTTTACCTGAGCTAAAGGGAGCTCACCAACTCCAGCCAGACTGGGAAGAAACAAGCATAGGACCAAACTAGTCCCTCTGAATGTGGTTGACAGATGCATAGCTGGGGCAGACTGAGGGGCCACTGGCAATGGCACCAGGATTTATCCCTGCTACATCTACTGGCTTCTGGGGATCCTATTATCTTTGGATGTATACCTTGCTCAGCCTAGATACAGTAGGGAGGGCCTTGAACCTTCCACAAAGCAATATGCCTTACCCTCTCTGAGGATTGGATGGGGATGGGGTGGGAAGGTGTGTGGAGGGAATGGGAGCAGGGGAGGAAGTGGGAACTTGGATTGGTATTTTTTTAAAAATCTAATAAATTTAAAAAAAAAGAATCAGGGCAAGGTTGAGCCTCACCAATAATGATAGGATGAGGAAAAAGGACTCTCTCAAGGTTAGAAGAACCTCAAGAAACAATCTAGAGGTTGGAGCTGGTGAGGAGGGCTAGGCCCTGCCTCCCTCCAATATCATGCTGTCTTAATTAGGGTTTTTATTGCTATGATAAAATACCAGGACCAAAGCAACTTGGGGAGTGGTATTTCATCTTACATTTTCAGGTAACAGTCCATCAGTGAGGGAAGTAAGGGCGTAACTAAAGGCAGGAGCCTGGGGGCAGGACCTGAGGAAGCCATGGGGAATGCTACTTACTCACTTGCTCTCCGTCTCTTATGCCTTGCTTTCTTATATCACCCAGGACCACCTGCCAAGGGGTGGTACCGCCCACCACGGTCTGGGCCCTCCCAGGTCAATCATCAATCAATAAAACTATCTACCAAGAAAACAATAAGAATTTCTTTCTGGGGAAATAAAAAGAAAGAGGAGGCCGAGAAGTGCTAGAGAGATGGCTTAGTCCAGAAAATGCTTATCACAACCCAAGTTTGATCCTCAATATCCACAGAAAAGGCTAAGGATGGTGGCACACACTGGTATCCCAGTACCAAGGGGGCAGAGACAAGAAGACTGCTGGAGCTCACTGGATGGCCATCCTAGCTTAATTAGCAAGTCCCCATTCCAGTGAGAGATCTCGTCTCAAAGAATAAGGTGGGGGGATCCTGAGGAACAGCACCTGAGGCTGATCTCTGCCCGTCTCCCCCCTCAACACAAACACATGTGCATCTGTGTGTGTACACACACGTGTGCATACACACACACACACACCACTACGTAACAGAACTACAATACACTATTACATGTGAGAGAATTGTGTGATAGGTTCATGAATGGTAAGTTCTCAAGCTTTCTGCATGATTAAAATATTAGACAATTTTTAGAAATCTGGCAATGATGAAACAAGGTCAGAATCGGAAGAGGACCCCAAGATGCAGAAGCAGTTCTCTGGTTACACACTTGGGTGGGGCCAGGGTAAGTCTCCCCTTCTCACAGCATTGCCATGTGCCTTGATTCACTCCTGGACAGGCTTAGGACCTTGTGAGGGGCGCTGTCCCCTGGCCTGGATAGGGCCAATTCCCAGTCTGTAGTCCAATCACCAAACTGGCTTTGATACCAGGACATAAAAATTGAAGTTTGAAGTTTAAATTTGGGTATTGTATAGTGTGGGGAAGGGAGCTGGAGTGGCCCAGCGGTTAAGGGCCTTACTGCTCTTACAGAGGTCCTGGGTTTGGTCCCTAACTCCCTCATCAGGTAGCTTACATCTACCTATAACTCCAGTTCTTAGGGATCCAGTGCCTCTGGTCTCCAGCACCTGCAAGTAAACTTGCACAGCCACCACACAAATAAATAATAAATAAATCTTTAAGTTAATAAAAAGTGTGCAAGCTTGGGAGACGGCTCATCAGTAAAGCGTTCTTTATGAAGACCTGAGTTCAATCCCCAGGACCCACATGAATAAGCCAGCATAGTGGCATGTGCTTGTAATCCCAGCATTGGGAATGCAGAGACAGGCCAACTCCTGGGCCTCAGTGTCCAGCCAGCCTGGGCCATTTGGTGATAACTCCAGCCAGAGAGAGATTCTCTTTCACAAAAGTGGGCCTTAGGGGTAGTCATGAACAGTAACTGATGAATGATGTTCAAGGTTGTCCTCTGGCTTCCACACACATATGCACATGTACACATGTGTATCTGTATACACACCAGAGCATGTGTGTGCACTCACACACACACATAAACACACACATGTATGTAATTTTCAAATGAACCAAGTACTGATATTAATAAGAACATTCATAACAAACCTGATGGACCATGCCTATAAACCCCAGTACTGAGGAGGCAGAAATAGGATCAAGAGTTCAAGGCCAGCCTGAGATCTGGGAGAGGGATTTTTAAGAACCTACTATACCAGAAACTTAGAAGAACCCACCCATATCCTTCCACAATGGCAGAATTTCTTGCATAACAATACATTCACAGACCTAGCGTGCTGGCTTTATTGGCTGAAACTTGTCAGGTAGCATTGATTCCCCTGATAGCTGGCTGTTGGCAAACACAGGCTCTTTCATTCCAATCTTAACTACTAATATTAATTCTTAGATCATATATCACACCTATTACATGGTGTGCTAGCTAGTTTCACATCAACTGGACACAAGTTATAACCATTCGAGAGGAGGGAGCCTCCACAGAGAAAATGCCTCCCAAAGATCTGGCTGTAGGCAAGCCTTGGGGCATTTTTGTAGTGATCAGTGCAGAAGGTCCCAGTCCATGGTGTGTGGTGCCATCCCTGGGCTGGTGGTCCTGGGTTCTATAAGAAAGCAGGCTGAGCAAACCACAAAGGAGAAAGCCAGTAAGCAGCACTCCTCCCTGGTCTGTGCAGCAGCTCCTGCCTCAGGTGCCTGCCCAGTTTGAGTTCCTGCCTTGGCTTCCCTCAATGGACTAGGATTCAGGATATGTAAGTCAAACAAACCTTTTCCTTTCCAAATTGCTTTGGACAATGATGTTTCATAACAGTAATATCAACCCTGACCAGAGGCAGGAATGAGAGCCAGTACGGTAGCTGCAATGGTTAGAAAAGCTATTAGGAACCCAACTGGGAAGCAGATGGAGGCATGCAGAGCTGCTGTGGATCCCAGATCTCATCAAGCCATGGGGTCAGAGGAGGTGCAAAGCGCAGAACCCTGGAGACTAGGTGCAGACCCAGATCCTGATGGACGAGTAGATGATTGATCAGAAGGCAGTTCAAGTGGATGACGTCAAACAGTAGAGACCAAACTGAGCTGAACCCCAGGGACAAGCTGGAGCTCTCTCTCTACCTGTCAGTCCCTTGAAGCACACACTGGGAGGCCACCTACTTTGTCCATCCGTGTGATGGTTTGAATAAGAATGGACCCCACAGGCTCATATATATGAATATTTGGTTGCCAGTTAGTGCAACTGTTTGGGAAGGATTAGGAACTCTGGCCTTGTTGGAGGAAGTGTGCACGAGGGTCGATTTTGAGGTTTCAAAAGCCCCCATCAGGACTAGTTAGTTCTCTTTGCCTCCTACTTGCAGATAAGGATGAGGGCTCTCAGCTACTGCTCCAGTGCCATGCCTGCTTGCAAGCTGCCATGCTCCATGCCATGCCAGTCACAGACTCCAACCCCTGCAACTATGAGACCCAAATTAAACGTTTCTGTTATAAGTCCCTTTGGTCATGGAGTTTTCTCACAGCAATAGAAAAGTATCTAAGACAGTCTGGTATGCTGGGTAATTCTCTAGTCTGGCTCTTCTGGCATTGCTTTAAAATGCCCATGTGCTCATACGTCCTCCAGCCCATTTTGATAAGTTCATAGCTAGTACCTTTAATATGCAGAGTAAGTTATTTGTCAGTCTGTGCCTCGTGGGTGGTGAGAGACAGATGGTGGTGTCTAAATACAATACAGAGTCATCTTGGACTCAAGTGGAATCAACAGCTGCTTTCTTCAATCGAGTCACTAGGGCAAAGCAGAGCCTCAAAGCCAGTACTCATTCAAATAATACAGAGTCCTTTAGAGCAGGACACAGCCTGAGCGCCACAGGAAAAGAGGGATGGAGGGAGGGATGGAAGGATGGGGAGGGGAGACTATTCATTTTATTATCCATTATGAACACAGACATTGAGAAATGTCACAACCTAAGTTCTCCTCATCTGTACTGACTGTACTTTGGTAACAGAGCTTACATTTAAACTCTGTCTGGTTTGGCTGTCTCTTTCATTCTGTCGTATATTTTGCGAACTCACTGTGAAAGAAAACCAGAGCAGGTTGGGATGGGGATTATTCCATCACTTTCTAAAATGTCAAAGATGACCACTTCTGTATGCTGTGAGGGTATCTGTTCACAGTGACTTGTGCTTTTCTTCTGATAGCAATTAAGTTAAAGTTGCAAGAACCTATAATTTGGGCTCACAGTTGACTCAAATGGATTAGAAAATGTTTATTTTTCCTTTTCTTTTTCTATTGATGCACGTAATGAATTAAATGTAGGGCTCTCTTTCTTGATTATTGCTTTAGAAAGAAATTGTCATGCCTCGTTAGTCATCTTCAAAAAGAGATAATAGCACACTTTATTGTAGGACTTTTATGTATTACTGATGTCTAGGAAACTCAGCAGATTAATTCTCTCTATACAAGGTGAAATTCATTGAGCAAACAGAACCATCAATACCAGCCCATCAATTGCGACCTGAAAACTTTATAGGAAAGGCATATAGAAACCCAATAAGAAAAGTATAACTCTGTTGTCAGGGACATAAAATTAGGCCCAAAAGTTACTGCATATTGATCTAAGAACCATGAACCAGGCTATTCAGTAAGTAACTTTTAAATACTAAGTTATAGATATTACCTTATTGGAGATGGAGGGCTGTGGACAACTAAAATTATGCCCCAAGATTTGTAAGGAACATCCAAACTAAAGAAGATAAATCGTTTACAGGCATCTTAAAGACAGGCATAAATCTTGAGATGTATGTTTACATCTCTGACAGGAGAGGACCTCAGTGGTCCTGAGACAAGTTCTAAACCTCTAAGACTATGGAGTGGAAGAGTACTGAGAGCCACAGCAGGGACATGGGTCTCATTAGCCACTCCGTACAGGCACAGAGATGCACAAACTGGAAGTTCCTGGCTTGCTTTCGGAAAGAAAAGGCCTTCTTAGAAGATTCAAGAGAAGTGGCCCATTGGTACACAGTAACTTGTATTTGGCACTCCAGATCCAAGCTTCTCTGCCTATGCTGCCTAAACTCTCTTGGGTAAGCCACAAATCTGGCCTGTATAGACAGCCCCAGTTACTGTGGCTTCAGCTGGGTTTGCCATCATGACCAGTCCAGACAGAAGAACAAAGGCCAGAGGTCAGTGTGGTTGAGTGTCTGTTTCTAGCGCCTCCTCCTCTCAGGTTTTGATGTCCAAGCCCACAGTTTCCATTAAGAGGTGCTGTTAGGGATCTGGGGCTCAGTGGTTAGGAGCACTGGCTGATCTTACAGAGGACCTGTATCCCAGCACCTACATAGTGGCTCACAGTCATCCCTACCTCCAGTTCCAGGGGAATCTGATGCCCTCTTCTGGTTTCCTCAGAAACCGCATGCATGTAGTACGTAAACATTTGTGCGTGCATACACATAACATAAACAGTTTCTAAAAGAGATACTCTTAAATTCAGTGCCTGCCCTGCCTTTGACTTAGGCTTGATTTCTGCTCTGGAGCTTGTCCTATTGTTGTATGGAGGCCACTTGTTGGTTCTCGGCTACTCATTCCCAAAATAATCACACAGAAACTATATTCTTTAACTCACTGCTTGGCCCATTAGCTCTAGCTTCTTATTTGCTAACTCTTACATCTTAATTTAACCCCTGTCTATTAATCTGAGCATCCCTGTGGCTTGCCAGTTAAAGTTCCGGCATCCGTCTCTGGCAGGGCTACATGGCTTCTCTCAGGCTCCGCCTCCTTTCTCCCAGCATTCAGCTTAGTTTTCCCCACCTAGCTCTGTTCCCCTATAGCTCTGCCATAGACCCAAAGCAGTTCCTTTATTAACCAATGATATTCACAGCATACAGAGGGGAATCCCACATCAACCTATACTCTACACCACTTCTCTAAATATTGAAAAAGACCCACTAAACAACTCACTGAGGTATTTGGTTGAAAGTGAGGCCCCAGACCCCTGACACCCCTATATCCAAGGAGTCTGGGATATTTGGGTGGAAGTGTCACCCCAGCTCCTAGCATCCATTTCAAGTCCTGTCCCTGGGAGTTGCCTTAGTCCAGACTCCACCTCCTGGAAAGCCCGCCAAGTAGTGACCCCTCCCCAGGGAGGGTCAGGACCACTCCCACAGGCTATTTAGGCTGCCCCCCCGGGAATGAACATGTGGTCTCCAGGTTTTGCGTGGTCTCCCTTTCTCTCCCTTCCACCCACCATGCTTTCCCGGGCCACCGGGGAGCGCTGCATTAAACATGGGAATCTTTTATTCAGTCTAATTTGGTCTGACTGGAATTAGTTATGTGGGCCAAGAGGCTCCTCCTAAGAAGTAGTCCTAACAAGAGGGATGACTGTATAAGAGAGACCTCCTTTCCCCACAACACTCAAACCACAAAAGAACAACACTAGGCACCCTTGCAACATTAATGAAGATCCAGCCAAGATGCTACTCGTGCCTCCCAGAGACACTGCCACATATGTCCCAGCAACAGGCTCATCTGATTTTCATTGTGTCCATAACATCCTGGTGCCAGCTGGAGACCCACGATTCAGTCAGCCCTCAGCACTGCAGCCAGGCCCTCCTTGGCAATGCCTTTTCATGAGTGCATATGGTCCCCTTGTTGTTTGCAGTTGCCACCAGAACCCAGGGATTTGGGAAGACATGCACTTTCCATCGAGTCGAACAGCGGTCCTACAACTGCTTCTCAACAGAAAGACAGGCACACATAGGCTGCTCTCCATAAACTGGGGGATAGCACGTGCGGTCTTAAAACCACACTTAGCTTGGACTGTGTCATTCGGTGGGTATGGGTTCATAAACTCTGGGGTTAGAGAAAAAGATAGGTCCAATTATGAGGGGAGAAAAGGGTAGCTGATATTTGCCTTGCAGAAAGTACTTTAAGTAAGAGATGCCACATTCTCACACGCAGCTTATCATGTCTGGGAGACCAAAGGAACCAGGAAGTATGGAAGACACTGTTTGGGCTAAGCTCTTAAGAGAAGAAAAGCTGATGCTAAGTGATCCTGGTGGGGGTGGGAGCAGCCCACATGATCAAAGGTATGGAGGAATGAGTCAGAATCCATGTGGAAGCCTGGCACTGCTGTTACAATTAAATTCTAAGTCACAAAGAAAGAGACCGTGTAAGAGCCAAAGTTACATTTTAAGTTTTAATCACTGTGCCTTAGAGATCCTGAAACAAAAATGCCTCTGATCTGCAAGCCCCTTGGACAGACAGTTCCTGAAATGCTGAAGGCTGTTGTTTCTCGGAGATAACAAGCCAATGTTTTCACTCCCCTACACTAGTTTGCTTGACCCATCTGCACCCAATGTGCTTGATCACCTGTGGGCAGCAAATACATCAGGATACATGCTTGCCCCTGACTGGACCTGACTGGAAATGTGACTTGTGGGTTCTGCCTTTTAAGCCCCTGCAAACCATGACTAAAGGACATTTTCTGGATAACCCAGAAACAGACCTGAACAGAGCCCATCTACCTGGCCAGAATTTAATTAAAGCTTGCTTCAAATTTGACTTTAAACTGTGGTAGTATTTATTCTTGACCCATCGGATTAACAACCACCATTCGACCTGGATATGGCAAACTTTACTCTTTTTTTTGTTTGTGTTTGTTTGTTTGTTGTTGTTTGTTTTGTTTTGTTTGTTTGTTTTTATTTTTTTGAGACAGGGTTTCTCTGTAGTTTTGGAGCCTGACCTGGAACTCACTCTGTAGACCAGGCTGGCCTCGAACTCACAGAGAGCTGCCTGTTTTTGCCCCCTCCATACTGGGATTAAAGGCACTGCCCAGCACAAATTTTACTCTTAACCAGTGGTTCTCAACCTACCTAATGCTCCAACCCTTCAATACAGTTGTTATGGTAAAAGTAAAATGCTGCAGTTCCTCTGAGGGGCTCAGTGGCAGAAACACTGCAGGTCCCCGAGTGGTGGCAGTGGACAGCAGCTCCTGAGACCACGGCAGGCCACAAAGGCAGCCAGTCCCAGGCAGGGAGCCCCTGAGTGGCCCACAGGCCACGAGGGGCAGTGAGTCCCAGGCAGGGAGCCATGTGGTGGGTGAGAGACCTGAGAGACTGAGATGGATAGGCAAGCCATGCAGAGTGAGGTTGGATATTTATTTAGTGGGTTATGGAAGGGAAGAAGGGAAGGGAAGAAGGGAGAAGAGTAGAGAGAGAGGCAGAGAGGGGAGAAGGGGAGAAGTTAGAAGAAGGGAAAGAGGCAGAAGCTGCCTCTTTGGGAGAGAGATGGAAAGAGAGTTCAGGCTGGAAGCAGAAGGAAGATCTGCCTGCCTTGGTGGTGGACAGGACTGAAGAGGGAGTGGGAGGGGCTTGTCTCTTAAAGGGACAGGACAGACCATTACAACAGTTCCTCATGTTGGGGAGACCTCCAACCATAGAATTATTTTCAATGCTACTTCATGACTGTAATTTTGCTACTGTTTTGAATCATAATGTAAATATTTGATATTGCGATCCACAGGTTGAGAACCATGGAGAGAATGTGTTCAGAAGAGCAAACAGAGACAGGACAGATACTTAGTTTTTATCCTCCTCACACAGGTGGTGACTTTGTCAGCCATCTTTTCCACCTTGGCTGGAGCCAACCTCACAATCTAACTCAGTTGGCAGGTCTGTAAGAATTGGTGCACAGGAAATGAAGGGAAGAAACAGGGGTCAATGCTGCAGGGAGAAAGAGTCATTGCTCCAGGTCCTCAAATTTCAAGAATCCAGCAGAGGGCCTTTCTGTAAACAAAGGTTTTGCTGGATGGGTTGATTAAAACATTTGCATGAAAGTCTAACAAGGTGAGGGAGATAAAAAAAATTGCATTTCTTGTCCTAAACATAAGTTTTGCAGTATATAATAGAAAAGATTCATATTTGGTATTTCTTACACTGCCCAAAGGCTCTGAAATAAATAAAGCATAAGGAGAGCCTGGCTTGGTGTACACAGGTAATCCCAGCATACAGGAGACTTAGGTTCAAGGAGGTAAATACAAGGCAAGGGCTGTCTAAGAACAAGGCAAGGTCCTATTGTGAGGAGCAGGGGTTTACATCATCACCTGTCGACAGGTGCCTTTCCACCATTGGCTGTGTGACAGGTGCACCGCTAAAAAAGTACTCGCCAGACACAGCTCGCTCTCTTGCCTATTGCTCCTCTCTTAGCTCTCTTGTTTCTCTTTCCTTTCTTCTTTCTCTTGCTACTTGATGTGTAGTCCCCTCTGTGTGCTGTGATTATCATTAAGGAATAAACAAACTGCTTTGGACCTATAGCAAGGCAGAACTTAGGTAGGCAGGGAAAGCTAGGCTGAATGCTGGGAGAAAGAAGGGTGGAGTGAGGAAGACACCATGAAGCTGCCACCGGAGACAGACGTGCTGAAACTTTGCTGGTAAGCCACAACCTTGTGGTGATGCACAGATTAATGGAGATGGGTTAAATTAAGATGTGAGAGTTAGCCAATAAGAAGCTAGAGCTAACAGGCCAAGCAGTGATTTAAATAATATGGTTTCTGTGTGATTATTTTGGTTCTGGGCAGCTGGAACAAACAAGTGGCCTCCATACTACAGCTACTCTTCCCTGTGCTGTCTGCCTGCCCTCATCCAACATGGACTTGCACTCTCCCCCCTCCCCCCCAATAAGCCTCTTGCACTAACTGTGTTGCACATGGAGTGTTTGCTTAGTACCCACTTTGCCTTTCTTTTTTATCATTATGGCCGGGGGGGGGCTCCTAATGAACATGTGTGGTGGTTTGAATAAAAGTGGTTTCCGCAGGCCCACAGGGAGTGGTACCATTAGGAGGTGTGTGGTCTTGTTGGAGCAGGTCTGGCTTTGTCGGAGGAGGTGTGCCAACTCCACTCTTTATTCAGCACCATGTCTGCCTGCACACAGCCATGCGTCCTGCCATGATGATGATGGACTAGATTTCTGAAACTGTAAGACATCCCCAAGGAAATACTTTCCTTTATAAGAGCTACCGAGGTCATGGTGTCTCTTCACACCAATAGAACCCTAACCAAGACATCCTGTAATGCCAGCATTGAGAAGGCAGAAGACAGAGAGTCCTTATATCCAAAGAGTCTGGAATGTTCGGGTAGATGCTCACTCCAAGACCCCTCCCCTGGAGTTGCCTCAGTCCAGACTCTGCCCCTGAGAAAGCCTGCCATAGGTAGCTCCACCCCTAAGGGCATTAAAAGTGCCTGCCTAATGGTTTCCCCTTGTGGTCTCTTCAACTTCCAATGGGGCCACCCAGGAATGCTGTACTCAGAATAAACCTGAATTTATTGATTCGGTTTGATTGACTTATTATATCAGCAGTGGCAGATTCCCATTAACCAAGAATTAAACTTAACAGAAAATTCTCATCGTGTTTCACCTAAAGAAATCAAAAAGGGATTGCCTATTGCTGCATTATAGAAACCTAAAGCTAACAGATTACTTTGGGCTTAAAAAGAAAAGGTAACTTCCTTTAAAAATAGATAGATGATGGATGGATGGATGGATGGATGGATGGATGGATGGATGGATGGATGGACGGATGGACAGACAGACAAACAGATAGATAGGTGGGTGAGTAGGTAGTAGATAGATGGATAGATAGATGGATGGGTGGGTGGATAGATGGACGGATGGACTGACAGACAGAGAGACAGATGGATAGATGGTGGTAGCATGTCCATTTAATCCCAGCACTAAGGAGGCAGAGGCTAGGCAATCCAGTCCACAGAGCAAGTTCCAGACCAGCCAGGGCTACTTAGTGAGACTCTATATCCAAGTAAGTAAATAAATAAAATAACAAAAACAAAAGAGCAAATAAATGGGGGAAAAGATACTACTTTAGATCATAAAACAAAATAGTAAATTTAGGCTGGGAAGATAGCTTACTGGGGAAAGTACTTGCCACAAATGTGAGAACCTGAGCTCAGATCCCAAGTAAAACTGGTTGTACTGGTTTGAATGAGAATGCCCACCAACAGGTTTTCTGCCCCCTCCCCATAATAGGTTCTCTATTGACACAGTAAGCCAGATCAAGCTGAACTGAAAAAGTATAGCAACAAGTTTATTTTATTTGAGCAAAGCAACTCCTGGGCAGGCTCATCAGTCCCAGAAATCAGGCTGGAGAAGCCATACCCACAAACAAAAGCAGGGAGACTTTATAGGTTGTAGGCGAAGGGTGATGATGTGTCAGCTACAAGCTGGGTTTATGCCCAAGTGTGGTCGTAAGCTGAGCACCTTAGGCAGGCACTTGGGCAGCTGGTAACCTCAGGGGAGGAAGCTGCAGAAGCCACCAAAAATTCAAAACTGGGCTTTTGGCACCTTTCCTTTGTTCAGAGGCTCTGAGCAGGCAGGGAACAGGGCTTTCCAGATCACACAGGGGCGGATTGAAGGTTCCAACTGAACACCAACCATAGGCTCAGATGTTTAAATGCTTGGTCCCTACTTCATGAAACTGTTAGGGAAGGACTAGGAGGTGTGGCCCTGTTAGAGGAGGTGTTTCCCTAGGGGATGGGAGAGTTTTGAAATTTCAAAAGCCCACACCAGGACAGTCTCTCTCAGTCTCTCTCTCTCTCTCTCTCTCTCTCTCTCTCTCTCTCTCTCTCTTTCTGTCTCTCTGTCTTTCTGCCTCCTGCCTATGAATATGGATTTAAAGCTCTCAGCTACTTCTCCAGCGCCATGCCTGTCTGCCTACCACCATGCTTCCAACTTTTATGATAATGGATTAACCCTCTAAAACTACCTAAACCTTAAGCTACCATGACTCACTCCAGTTTATCATAAACAGTCCTTGGAATAGCTGCCCTGTGTGGTCAGACAGCATCAGCCCATAATTTAAGCATCTTTGCCACTATAGCGTCAGAAGTTTCTCAGTGTGCAAACCTGGAAACTGAGCGTGCATTTGGAGAAAGAGGAACAGCATCCTCCTACATGTTCAAGTTGAAAGGACTCTTCCACATTCCAGTGAAGTCTCACAGTTAGGAGCATGTTGGGAGCCCCAGCATCTTGTTGCATCTTTTTGCATGCCACGAAGCTACTTAAGATGTCCACAGCTGCCTCTCTTCGCCGTTTGGTCCATGAGACACCCTGCACACTGCAGCCTATGCACCCACGGCCACTGACCATCCTCTGCACTCCCGCTGTTTTCCCCTAACCGTCTGATGGGTCTAGCCTCTGTGTTGAGAAATATATTAAGTGCATATGTTTTAGAAGGAATATTTGGCTAGCATAAATACAGCATTTTTAACTGATAGAGCTTGAAGTCATCTGCTTGGCCTGATACTGAGTTGTCAGCTCTTCTTCCAAATGCAACTGATCAGAACCTCTCAGCTTGGGGCTCTGCAATTGGGTAGGATACCTGGCCAACTTTCAACACCGCCTTACCTCCTAGTGCAGAAAAACTCATAAAGCACCCTAACAGTCCAGCATTCTCTGTGCCACTTACTTTACTGGGTGGTGCCTCCCTTTCTCCATTTCAATCAAATCAGTAGCAGTCGTCAAGGTTTCTGCTCCAGGAGCTCCTATTTGCCACTTCATACCCACAGCCCGCATAATGGCAAGCCAGGCTCTCCATGAAAAGACTCTAAATGGCTTATTTACTTTCGCCCTCTTAGAGAGATGATTCAGTGTTCTGCTTGGGAGCCAAATTGCATCCCAAGAAACTGATGTGTTTTCTCCCTTTGGATGTAATGTAAAACTCTCTCTTGGGTTTCTATTGGATTCATGCTATTGGCAGTGGGATGCTAAGGAAGTCTGGGCTGAATGGTTAAAACCATATGGAAAGCGCCCTGAAGGAAGCAGTGGAAATAAATAAAAAAAGATTCTCAAACAAAGCTTCTGAAAGAATAAATGAACTGAGAATGAAAGCCTGGGAAGACAGCATCTTGTGGTACCTGTCTCACTAAGGTTTAAAACACTCACATACTGAAGTTGCCATCTATTCAGAAGGCTCCCTGCCCATGCCGGTCACATCCTGAAGCTGTGTTGAAGTGCCCAGGATTACTGGAGGTCTGCCCATTGTGTCCAAGGTGTGACAGCAACAGGATTATCACCCTTGAGAGAACCACAGTTTAGAGTTCTCTCATCTATGAGCAAGGAAAATCGCGATCAAACTGTGACTGATAGATGAACCTTTCAAGACCAACAGAGGAAAGACTCTATTGCTCCTGTCCCAGAGCCAATCACAGAAAGGCACGCCCCATCTCCACAGCGTGCTGAGACCCACAACCCACCATGTTGAGACATTGTTTTCCATTGGGAAAGGTCACTTGGTCACTCCCCACACTGATGTAATCTTTTAAAGCTTTAGCCAACACAGGGCCTGGTGCCGAATTCAAAATCAAAAAGTGCAGGAGTACACACACCCTGCTGGTGGCTGGGTGACAGAGCTGCTACAATGTAAACTTTTAGAATGAGAGTCGTACACACTGTGCATCGCTGAGCACTTTGGTAAAAAGCAGTTAGTGTCTGCCCTCTTCCTTGGCATTTTCTCCTTGAGTTGTCTTCAAAAACTAACCGGCCCAAGGTCACTGGAACTTAACACGCAGGTTTCCCATTAGCTATGGCAAGGAAAAGGCTTCTGTATGTTTTGTGCTTTACTCCTTACCTTGAAACCCATGCTCTAAAACACTACTCTTTAAAACCAGAGATTCCTCCATTGGCAATGACATGAGCAAACCTCTGTAACCCACAGCAGCAGATCCAAAAAGAGCTGCCAAGGACTATAAACTATAGATCAAGATAAATCAAGACTCAGAATGTCATAACACCTCAGATCCAGAACAAAGTGCAGAACTCCCCAAAAGTGTACCTAAAAGATGGGTCCATTGCACACATAGCTGGGGGGGGGCAGAGCAGGAAGGAGCCCTGTCTGTGTGTATTTAGGTGGATCATAGACCAGTGAGGGAGAGGGAACTGACGGAGGAGCCCTGTCAGGCGCCATAAGAACGCTGACTTAATCTCTTCATCAATGGTTCTTCTCCTGCAGGCCTGGAAAGGAGCAAGGGACCTCAGTCTATACCATGAATCAGAAGACCTGTTGTCTAAGAGGCTTCACGGTAAGTCTGCTCTACCCTCAATGCCAAAGATGGAGAAAAAGAAAGAGAAGAAGAGCATTTTCTTGGCAAAATAGACGGAGCAGAATTCGACTTACACATATGAAATGTCTTAACATAAAACATAGCAAATAGGAGTCCAGGCGGTGGTAGCACACACATTTAATCCCCGCACTTAGGAGGCAGAGGCAGGTGGATCGCTGTGAGTTTGAGGTTAGCCGAGTGAGTTCCAGGACAGTCAAGGCTACATAGTGAGATCCCTTTTGGTGTTGTGGTGGTTTGGATAAGAATGGCTCCCGTAGGCTCATATGTATGAACTCTCAGTCACCAGGAAATGGCACTGTTTGAAAAGATTACAAGGATTAGGAGGAAGACCTTGTTGGAGTAGGGGTGTTGTCGGGGATGGGCTTTGAGGTTTCAAACGCCCAAGCCAGGCCCAGTGCCTCCCCCTCCCCCGCCGCCTATGGATCACTATGTGGTTCTCAGCCACAGCCACAGTGTCTGCCTGCCACCCAGCTTCCTGCCGTGACAATAACAAACTAAACCTCCGAAACTGGAAGAAAGCCCCAACTAAATGCTTTCTCTTATTATAGTGGCCTTGATCATGGTGTCTCTTCACAGCAATAGGGCAATAACAAAGACACCCAGTCTCAAAAAAGAAAAAAAAATAGCAAACAGCAATAGCTTGAACTCCACCCCCCACACACTGCTAGTTATCAGTACAGTATGGTAAAGGAAGAGATAGTTATGTTTAAAGATGAGTTTCACCTAGAACCAACATAGAACCAAATCAGGGAAAGACTGAAAGAAGGTTGCCTGTCCCGCCACAAATTGGGCATCACTCCCCCACCCTGGACCCCTAACTGAGGTGCTACTGACAGTTGGTGACTTGGGGAGGAGACAGAGACTGTTTTTATTTTGAAGGTATAGTCCTTGGCAGAGGGACAACACTCCAACGGATGGCCCACACCTAGGAGTGCATATGATCAGCGTAAATTTGGACTCAAAGAGCTTTTAAAAATAAAAGAGGAGCCAGGAGGTGGTGGCATCCACCTTTAATCCTAGAGCAGTGGCAGATGGCTCTCCATGAGTCCAAGATCAGCCCGGTCTACAGAGCAAGTTTCAGGGCAGCCAAGGATACACAGGGAAACCTTGTCTCAAAAAAACATAAAATAAAAAAAATGAAAAATAAAAGAACATGAAGTTGGGAGGGCATGGGAAAATGGAGGTAGATCTGAGAGAGGCTAGGGGGAGGAGTAGAGGTAAATACGATCAAAATACAATAGAAAATTCTCAGAATTCAATCAATAATTTGAAAAATCATTTTTAAGTGTTAGAAGGCAAGAAGACAGTGTAGCACATGTGCAGAGGCGGGGGTGGGGGAGAGACACTGCTGAGAAAACAGAAGAGTCAGACAAATAGGTACAGTGAGGCATGACAGACACTCTCACCTCTCAGAATTAAGCTCAGTACGATGCAGAAAAGAACAAAGAGAAACTAGACAATGGGAGAAAAGAAAAGGCAGGCTGGTGCCGAGCTGGGGAAGGAGAACAGGCTTCCGCAGAGCTCTCTGTGAGTGTGACATTAGAAACCACACAAGAAAATAGGTGTGACTACGGCCACTGACACATATGGAACACATGGGAATTCCATTTTCAAAAGTAGAACCGAGTTATCAACATGATTACGGAGAAAAGAAGACAGAAAAAAACCAAGATTCAAAATGTACAGCAATCAGGTGACAGCCCTGCTCACCCTGTCAAAAAAAATACAGAGTTAAGGAGAAAAAAAAAACTTCCAAAGTTACCCCAGATTAAAAATAACATTTTTTAAATTCTGAAATTTAAATTTAAAGAAAAGGATTTAAGGTCCTAGAGAAATGGATCATCCAGTAAAGAAACTCCCTACCACACAGCACGAGGACCCAAGTTCAGTCACAGGCACTAACATCAGCCTGAGGACCCATGATCAATCTCAGGCACTGACATAAAAGCTCTGGTGTGTGAGTGATGTGGGAGTCCCCTCTGTGTGTTGTGATTTCCATAAATAAATAAAGAAACTGCCTTGGCCTGTTCATAGGGAAGAACTTAAGTAGGCTTGGAAGACAGAACTGAATGCAGGGAGAAAGAAGGGTGGAGACAGAGAGATGCCATGGAGCCTCCAGAGACAGATGCTAGGAATTTTACCAGGTAAGCCACTGCCACATGCAATATACAGATTAATAGAAATGGGTTAAATTAAGATGTAAGAGTTAGCCAATAAGAAGGTAGAGCTAATGGGCCAAGCAGTGATTTAATGAATATGGTTTCTGTGTGATTATTTCAGTTCTGGGCAGCCAGGATAAACAAGTGGCCATTCTGTTATATATACGGATGGGGCCAAGACAGAAACAGGGGATGTCTAGCTTTCACTGGCCAGCCAGCCTAGGCAAATCAGTGAGTTCCAGCTTCAGTGAGGAGTCTCAAAAAGTAAGATGGAGGGATATTGAAACAGACACCAGACATCAGCCTCTGGCCTCTATACATGTGCAGGTACATGTGTGCCTCACACACATGCATATACCTACAGACACATGTACACCCATCACAGAAACACACACAGAGAGAGAGATAGAGAGAGAGAGAGAGAAAGAGAGAGTATAAAAACGTTTACATTTCAAAGCAGAAAGGCCAGTGGGCGTTCTTCAGCATAAAAAGAAACAAATGTTGATCTCAGAAAGGAATGAGGCTCATCACAGAAACAAACTAGTGGGTTCTCACAAAAGCCACCTTCTCTACTCCTGCCTTCCTTTAAAGTTCTACGGGTAACTCGGAAATCTGCAGACTGTAATTATGAACAAGTAATGTGCAAATGGATGATATGTCTTTAAAGTTCTTGTGTGTGCGAAGTAGAGTGACGATGGGGGGAAAAAAGCGAGTGAAAGCCAGAGTCTGGGTGCGACTGTATTAACCCTAATACCTCCCTGAGCTGTGTGTGCAATATTTGCACAGTAGGTGGCTCGCACATGGAATCCCAGCATTCAGAGGCTGAGGCAGGAGAAAGATAAGTGTGAGGCCTGTCTGGGCTACAAAGCAAAATTTTGTCTCAAAATGAAAACAAAACTAAGGAATATATATTCTTGCTCCAGATCCATCACTAACAGTAAAATAGAAGATGCATCTGAGGAATCAATGAAGGGTACCAAAAGGCTCACAGAAAATATTTTATTAACTTAAGTACAAGAGTAACTGAGAAACAAAATAAGTTGTTAAGACAAATAGTAAACAAATATAAATACATTTAAAGCCAATCTTTAAATAATTGTTATGAACTTGGGGACACAAAGACACAAGAGGACAGTAAAGAATGGAAACTATGCCACCACACAAGCAGTAGTTATACAAAGGTGAAGTGCTTACATTCCTGCTGGACAATGCTAAGGCCAAGAATGAAGTATCGGCAGAGACAAAGAGGGGTGTTTCATAACAAAGAATCACTGGATAAGGAAAAAAACCTAACAATCGCACAACAAATAGCAAAATTTTAAACTATCTGAAGCAGGGCCAGTGAGATGGCTCAAGAGGTGTGGATGACTGCCGCCAAGCCCAGCCCCCACCTATGATCTCCAGAGAGAGCTGTCTCCTGCAAGTTGCCCTCTGACCTCACACAGGCACCACACCACATATGTGTGTGTAATAAACATTTTATCTAAAAAATACATCAAGAAAAAATGGACAGAACTGTTAGGAGGCACATAAGAGGACCAAGTTGCACAGCTGTAACATATATGCAGAGTGCCTAGGTCAGTCCCATGAAGGCTCCCTGGTTGTCGGTTCAGTCTCTCTAAGCTCCCAGGAGCCTGGGTTAGTTGATCCTGTGTGCCTTTCAGTGGTGTCCTGGACCTCTCTGGCTCCTCCACTCCTTTCTCCTCCTGACAGTGGGAACAGGGGCTGTCTCCAACTCTTTTACTGGCTTTTGGAACCCTACTTCTCATACTGGTCACCTTGCCCAGCCTTAATACATGGGGAGGAGCTTAGTCTTTCTGCAACTTGATATGCCATGTTTTGTTGATACTCATGGGAGATCTGCCTTTTCCTGAATGGAGACAGAAGAGGAGGGAATTGAGGGGAGGGGAGAACTCCTCTGTACAGGGGTGTGCATGGGTCCTAAGCGTTCCTGGGCATCCTTGTTGAGCATGCTGAGCACAGTGTTTAACTACCCTGAAACCAAGCAGTTTTGTGACTAGCCAAATCAATCAAAGCAACTCCAAAGGATCTGAGCATGCTCACCTCCCCAGGGAGGAAAAAGGTGGCTTATCTGTTGCTAGCTCAGAAAGGATCTGAGCTAGTCATCCTGGGGTCCTCAACCACAGGGCAACCCACTATGCACACAGTCACCACCTGATTCTACCTCCTCACCCTGTGGCATCTAAGGTAGGAGAGATTCCTGCTGTCTGCTGTGCTGGGAGTTCTAAACTGTTTGAGGTGATGCATCAGGTCTCATTGTCTGCTTCCAATACAATACCTATGGATTTTGCTGCTAGGGAGTATTATTTTAAGGTGCGTTACTTTTGTTTATGCTGTGGAACATTTGTCTAATGATGTAAAGGTGTGTTGCTTTTGTTTATGCTGCATTTGTTTAACTCTGTGAAGCTGTGTTACTTTGCCTGTCTAAAACACCTGATTGGTCTAATAAAGAGCTGAATGGCCAATAGCTGGACAGAGAAAGGAGAGGTGGGGCTGGCAGAGAGAATAAATAGGAGAAAGAAGAAAGAGGAGCATCAAGAGAACAAGGGGAGGAGGACATCAGGGGCCAAAGAGTGAAAGAAAGATATACAGAAGTAAGAAAGATAAAAGCCCAGAGGGAAAAGGTAGTCAGGATAATTTAAGAAAAGCTGGCTAGCAGCAAGCCAAGCTAAGGCCAGGCATTTATAGCTAAGAACAAGCCTGTGGGTGTGATTTATTTGGGAGCTGGGTGGTGGTCCCCTAAAAGAGTAAAGAGTGAGCAACCAACTACATTTTGCAGGATTTACTCTTTACCGTTCTGATGTGGGCCAACTTTCAGAAAGAAAAACTGTCAATATTAAACAAAATCATCAGAAAATGGAAGTAGAGAATGTGTTTCTTGGCTCATTTTATGAAGCTAAACTCAGTGCTTTAACAGAAAAAGAAAACCTATAGATCAATGTCTTTCATGAACTCAGAGCTTTAAAATTCTCATTGAAATATTTTAAAAGCGCATCAATAAATGAAGAGAACAGTCCTTCAGGATGAGGTGAGATTTATCTCAATAATTCAATATTAACTCAATACTTGAGAATCAGAGAAATTAACCAGAGGGCGTTATTTACACATATGAAATATTCAAAGAACAAATTTAAGAAAAAGGAAAATCAGCCTATGTGATTCATCATATTTACACAAAAAGGCAAAAATCATTATTACTGTACATGCAGAAAAGAAATTGGACAAGACACAACTATTCCTTCTAAAAATCATCAGCAAAGTCGGGTAGTAGTGGCGCACACCTTTAATCCCAGCACCTGGGAGGCAGAGGCAGGTGGATCTCTGAGTTCGAGGCCAGCCTGGTCTACAGAGCGAGTTAATCATGGGATGGCATAGACTTCACAGGCTTTAATGCTATACTAAAGACCAGCCAGGCAATAGGACAAGAAAGATAAATGGTAAAAGAGCTGGAAAGTGAAAGGTAGAGCTGTTCTTATGTGTAGACAACATAAAAAGTTTCTAAAGAATTCATTTAACATATTAGAGGAGCTGCAGAGAGGTTCAGTCATTAAGAGCATGGGCCACTCTCCCAGAGGACGAGCTTGGGTCCCAGCACCCACACCCACATTGGGAAGGTCAGAACTGCCTGTAACCACAGCCTCAGGTTTCTGTGTGCACTTGCACACATGTGCATCTACTCACATGCACACATGGAATTAAGATGGAACATAAAATTAACTAGCATTAGAATAACTAATTGTATAGTTATTACTATATTCTAATAACTATAACTACTATCAGAATTAACTAATAATGTCCTAGAACACAATAGTGACATACAAGAAGAATTTAATATATATATATATATACCAAAAGTAATTGTAGAATAAATATTTTTAAAGTACCACATTCACTGGCATCAAGGTACATAGGAGTCCTAGGAATGAATTTATTCAAAGATATACACAACCTGAACACTGAAACTTACAAAGCATTACAAAGGAAAATTAAAACAGGCATAAAAAAATGTATACATAAACCATATCCATAGACTCTAAAATCTCAGTGTTGCTGGGCTGTCAATGCTTTCAAACTGGTCTAGAATCAGCATAATTCCTCTCAAAATCTCAGCATGGGTTTTTGTGCAAATTAGCAAATGGTTTCAAAACTGTATGAAGATTGCAGTATTTTACCACAGAGCCTTTCGAAATTACACACTAAGTGTGCATAAGCATTTGGGTGTAATCTGGATCTTGTTAAGAATTTAAATTTTATAGTAGTGTGAATCACTGATAAGGTAATGTCTTTAAGATACATACCTATATCGAGGCAGATGGAAAAAGAACAGTTAGGAAGTGACAAGTTGGGGGAGTCATGAAATACAGTTTCAAATCTTACTCTAAAGCTTCACACTTGGCAGTGTTCATCTTAGATGTTCACAGAGAACAGTGGACATGAACTCAATACCCGGAAACCAATCTACACAGGCACACAGCCGATTTCTGACAGAGGCACTAGGGCGGCTTAACGCTAACATAAACATCTTCACAATGACTGGCGCTAGGAAAGCTTGGTGGTTGTGGTGGGGTCCTAAACAGGACAGCTTTACCAATCCCCACACAGCAAAGGGCCAGAGAACATGAGGAAGAAGGGACAGAAAGGACATACGAGCCAGAGGATGGGGAGGTACACTGTAAAATGCTACCTTCTGGATAGAACATGGCTATCATATTCTTGAACTCAGAGAGGCTGTGGTTCCCTGCATAAGATCCCAGGAGACAGAATTCCAGCACAGATCGGGTGAATGACCTCTCTCACCCATACTGGGGAGCTGCTGGGAAGGGAAAGCATTCTTCATAAAGAGTGTACCAGCTGGGAGGATTTCCATGCTCCAGTGGATAGCCCTACACCTGTGTGTGGATAGAAGTTTCTGTCCCGCGTGTTCCTGCAGCCATTCAGTCCCAAAGAAACACACAGAAACTTTTATTAATTATAAACTGTTTGGCCTATTACTCAGGCTTATTACCAACTAGCTCTTACTACTCAAATTAACCCATAATTCTTGTCTGTGTTTAGCTACGTGGTTTGGTACCTTTTCTCAGAGTAGCATTCTCTTCTTGTTTCCTCTGCATCTGGCTGGTGACTCACTCCCTGCCTTTCCTCTCCCCAGAATTCTCTTAGGCTGGTTGCCCTGACTATACTTCCTGCCTGGTTACTGGTCAATCAGCATTTTATTAAACCAATATGAATGACAAATCTTTACAGTGTACAAAAGCATTATCCCACAGCACCCATGCACATGGGTGGTACTAACTGGACTTAGTGGGTTATCAAAAAAGAAAAAAGACATCAAGGTGAAAAGCAGACATGTTAGAGAAGATAGGGGAGGAACCAGAATATATGCAATCATACTTTACTGTATACATGTATGAGTTCTCAAGAATAAAGGAAATTAGATAATAACATAAGGAAATTTATTGTTCAACATTAGAAAAACAAAAATAAATAGGACGAAGAAAAAAATAAATAAGAAAAAAAGAAAATGAAAAACTTTGATAAAGCCAGTTCTGATGACTATTTATGTTGCTTTTAAGATAAGAGAAATAGGTAGCAAACAGAGTAAATGTGTATAACAAATGTTTTAAAGTCATTTCTTGTCAACAGTAAATCTTTTGAGAACACATTTGTTTTATACATGCATACGTATTGAAGACAAGGTTTCCCTCTGAATGGTGTCAGGCTTCTGTCTTTTCCTTCTCCCACCATGAAATTCCTACAGAAATTCCAACTTCTTGGGGTGACTTATTTCAATCATCAAAGTGAGGCATAAGTGTCTCTTTAGCATTATCCTAATTTCTGTCAGAATGGTAACAAACTTACACAGCTCATGCATATTGGTTGTAGAAAAGTTGTATAATTTCTATATTTGGATTAGAAATTTTTGTTTTGTTTGTTGTCTTGGAATTTTTAATTTAATATTTTATTAATTCTTTGAGATTTTTTTTGTTTTTTTGAGACAGGGTTTTTCTGTAGCTTTGGAACATTTTCTGGAACTAGCTCTTGTAGACCACGCTGGCCTCGAACTCACAGAGATCCTCCTACCTCTGCCTCCCGAGTGCTGGGATTAAGGGCATACGCCACCAATGCCCGGCCTTTCTTTGAGAATTTTATGCAACATATTTTGATCATATTCGCCCTCCACCTCCCTACTCCCTCCCAATATTGTGTACTCTCTTGTTTTCTACTCTATTCTTATTTATTTATTTATTTATTTATTTATTTATTTATTTATTTATGTGTATAGGTGCTTTGCCTTCATGTATGTATGTGTGCCACACATATGCCTGATGTCTGCAGAGGTCAGAAGAGGACATTGGATCCATAGGAACTGGAGCTACAAATGGTTGTGAGCTACCATGGAGGTGCTGGGAACCAAACCCAAGTCTTCTGTATAAGCAACAGTGTTCTTAATTGCTAAGCCATCTCTCCAGCTCCTGCTGGGGTAAACCACTAGGTCTAATATATGCTGCCCATATATCCATCAGTGTTGGACCCTCCACTAGGGTGTGGTTGGCCTACCAGGAGCCACATCCTTAAAGAAAACTGACTCCCTCCGCCAGGAGCCATCAACTGCCTCGTTTAATTTTCTATACACTTTTATACCCCAATACAAAAGGGGGAAGAAGGCAACAAAAGACTTCTTTACCGAGATACAAAGGACAACTCAAACAGTTAATGGCTTTAACACTTTGAGCCATCAAGTCATTAATCCATTCATTAGCATTTTCTTGTTTAGGCAGTGAACCCACCCTATACCAAATAACCTGAAGGCAGCCATTCCCTAGGTCAAACCTCTTATTACAAAAGAAGGAACAGAGGTTTGCTTGCAGATCCTGACTTCAGGAGTGGGTCTACCTGTATGAGCCATCTTAATGTCAAAAGAACCAAGTAACCACATCCTGGGTCAGGAAGGGTAGCCCTGGTTGTTGTCAACAATTTTTGTACAACCTCAAACTCTCTGACCTTCAGACAAGGTGGAAATAGGCTCACATTTTTGGGCCTCCACAGTCCACATTTGTTTCAAATTAACTGTGTCCAATTGATGTCAATGAGTGTAAAAATGCAGATTTGTACACCACATACACAGTCATCAGTCTCGGAAAACGCACAATTGTTTTTGCATTTCTTCCAGATCAGTTCATCAGTGATTCACCCTGCTGCAAATTTGAATTCCTAACATCATTCAAATTACACTCAAATGATTATGCACATTTAACTCACAATTTGGAATAGGCAGTTTGGTAAACACTGTAGTTGCAGCGAAGCTGACTGTACATCACAGAGCCTTAAACTTATCACTTGAAGTCCGGGCACCCATTCAGCAGTGCTAACTTGTAACACCTGATTCTGCGTTACCCTCTCGGTACAGTTCACATGCCACTGTCATGTGTGCGAGCCAGGCAAGGGCCTAGAGATTGAAAGAACACACAAGAGACCTGGGTCTTTCGAAAGGAGATCAACCTTGGGAAAATCCTTATATACCTAGCTGCTGCACAAGGAATTCCCCCCAGGCAGGTGGGAAATTTCCACACCCAAGATGGAGTAAACAATGCCCCCAGGTGGGGCAGAGGGAGCACAGGAACAAACAGAATGTTTTAGCTGGCTGACCAGAAACTGTCCTCAAGATGAACCCCAGGGGCAGTGGTAGACACGGGCCCTACACTAACTGTGTTTTAACAATAAAATAATAATGCTCGCTACCCTAGGACTGCCAAACAGACATAGTTCTGAGTGCATTGTGCACATTTTAAATGGTAATCATTATCCGTATTGCCCTCTACTTCTGACTCTACAATTCTCTTCAACTACTTGTTCAAGAGCAAAGAAAATCCTACTTGAAGGACATTAGTTGGTAACAGGAATAGAGAGTAGAGAGAAAGGCAACAAACTCATGTTTGTTTGTTCCACCAAAATATAATTTTGTCCATTAATTTCTCAACTCAAAATTCTCTCCCCCACTGTGTGTGGGGTGGGGGATGTTGTTCATGCATTGGCTATCTTTCTCAACTACTCTCCACCTTATTTTTGGGAGACCATCTATCACTGACCTTAAACCGGAGCTCACTGATTTCAGCTAGATTGGTGGGCCACCAGGCCCCAGCCAACCTTCTCTGCTTCCCAGTTCTAGAGTTACAAGCATGTACTGGTATGTCTGACTTACACATGACTGCTAAGGATCAAATGCAGAGTCTCATGTCTACATAGCAAGCTCTTTACCAACTGAGCCAACTCCTTAGCCTACCCCTCCCCTAAAAGTAGGTCTACTGTTGACACTATTAAATGTATCACTCCTGCTGTTGACCAGGACATTCTGTTGACAGTGAGGATCCAGGGGCTGGGACCCAGAGCACAGTGTGATGCCAGGAAGGAGCCCCAAATCTGAACTTAGTCAATGGCTCGGCACATGCATTTTGCTTCTCTAAGCCTCAGCCTTCTCAGTTGCAAACTGAGGCTAATATGATCGACAGGGCTGTGCTGGGAGAGGAGAGTACATACCGTAAGTCTCACGTGTCTGGAAAACAGACCCTCCCTTCAACTCATCTTCAAAGGTCTTAAAATGAAGGGCAAGAAGAGACTGAGACAATTTGCAGATCATTTGATATTTAAACATTACAGGTAAGTTCCTTTCTCTCCCTGAGACACATTCACAGAGATGAATAATTTAATGTTTTCCAAATAAACCATTACAGGTAATTAGAAAAAATTGAGGTGACAATTTTTTCACTCCTAAAAGAGAAATTCTCTTCTAAGCTAATCAAGAGAGATAAAACCAAAGAACATGTTAATATCATTAACCCTGTTTTTAAAAATAACTATTTCTATATGCAAAAGCTAAAATCTTCAAAGATGTAACATGAAAAGCAAACTGGTTAAAAATTAAAAAAAAGGGTGTATACTCTATATGACAAAGAGCTAAAATCATTAGTTATAAAAAGCTCATCAAAACCAATAACAAAAAGGCAAAACACTCATCAACAGAAAAAACTGAGCAGAATGCAGGAAAGCTAGCCAACTCAGCAATCAACAGATGTGTGAAATCCTTCTTCTATGCACCAAGCTCTCTCCTGACCCAAGGAAGAAGAGACATGCAATAAATAGGTCAGTGGGAACTCTCAGCATGCACAGAGAGGGACTTCCAGTAAAGAGCCAAGATAAATGCAATAAAAATCTAAATCAAGGAAATGCAAATTTGCATGGTGAGTTCCCATGCCTCTCAATAAAGACTGAAAACTGGGTAGAGGTGGGTAAGCGGGAGGCGTTGAGAGGTTTTACAGACTGCGCACTCATCTCTCAGACTCCACTCTTTGTAGAGCTTGTCTTCAGAAAGTGGAAGGACGCTGAGAGAAGGTTGTGCTGCAGTCTTATATCTAATAATTAAGGACAATGAAAATAGCCGCCGCGCAGACGGCTCAGTCAGAAAAGTGTTTTCCTTGCAAGTGTGAGGACCTGAGTGTGATCCCCAGAAATTGTGTTAACATGAAAGCCAACCGCGGTAGAAGGCATCTGTAACCCCAGCACTGGGGAGGCAGCAATGGTAGATCCTAGAGCTTGCTGGTCAGCTAACCTAGCCTGTGGACTGACAAACAGCGTCTGAGGTTATCCTCTGACCTCCATATTCACACACAAATGTACATGCATCCACACATGTGTATACACACACACACACACACACACACACAAACCTGGGAATAATCTAAATTCCCATTGATAAGATATTGATTTAATAACTATGAAAAATCTAAACAAGGAAATATAGCATTAAAGGACAGTAATGCTAACAGAATATGTTCATAAGACGTTGTTAAGTTTTAAAAAACACCTTTCTAAGCTGTATATATTATATGGCACCATGATTATGTCAAGTGGGTGACATTAAGCACAGAAGTACAGGCTCTTGGATGACCACACATCCAAATGTCATGCAAATAGAAGAGCTGGGGTGGGTCGCCACAGCTGGTTTGTTTGCTGTTTTCAGGGCCATGGCTGAACATTTCCTACACACTTAACACTTGCTCCACCATTAGCTACATACAGCCTAGGTTTTGCCTTTTTAGTATATGCCTCTACAGTTCCTAAATTATTTACAGGAGACATTTTTATTTTGTAATAAAAAAACTACAACTATTTGTCCAGGGTGTTTTGTTTGTTTATTTGTTTGTTTGGTTTTGGGGTTTTTGTTTGTTTTTTTGTAAAAGCGTCAATCTTAAAAGTAAACTAGACCAGCAGGAGAAACATGGTGATGTCCCACAGCACACATGTTCCTGGAAGAAAGAAGCTCGGAGAAGAGAACACTCCATTTAATTGGAAACACTAATCCCAGATGCGCCCGCATCTCTACTTGGGCAGGCAGTATGTGTCTTTGCCTCAATCAACTCATGGAAAATGTCAGACTCGGTGACCAAGGAAACCAGGCTTTGGGGACTATGGGAGAATCTGTGAGCCAGGCAAGATTTTCAAGTAAAGGAAAAAGATGCTCAAGTGACAGAGACAGGCACGTGAAGGGACTAGCGGATGCCTGTCAAAATAGCCTTCCAATACTCACCACCATGGACTATCATGGCCCAAATAATTGAAGTTAGAACCGCTCTTTAACCAGGGTAAATTTTAATATATGAAATCTAATTTTAAATCCCATTTCTGCAAATCTGCTATAATGAAATCCCACAGTTCACACTGCCATGTGGAGCATCTGGGTCCCTGCTCTCTTTGAGCAGGTAGCAAAAAAAATTCATTATTTTTATTTCAAATTCATTCACCTTTCTGTCACCCACTGTTACAGTTTATCCCACACTGGACCTCAAGGTTATCTGGGTTTCTTCTGAATCCCTTCATATTTCAATTTTTCATCAAAATAAAACTCTTTTATCTCAAAAATATGCACATCATATTCAAAACGAATTCTAAAATAGCCTTTTAAAAATAGCCCTTTCAACCCACCTCATTAGCAGTGTAAAACCTACTTGTCAAATGTGTATCACTATTCAGAGAAAGTCATTGAAAGACCCGGATAAATCCAGACCTCTCTAGCAGGAAAAGAAGAGCCAAAAAAATCTAGGTTAGCAGGGTCAGTGACCCTGTTTCAGGAACTAGCTGAAGATAAAGTTAGATTATAATCTTGAGAATAAATAGGGAGTTACCCCTTTGTGATTATCACTGGTATTTTCAGAATGATCACTGGTTTTTTGGAATTTTCCAATGATGCCCTCCCCACCCCCTTTGGATTATTGGGTTGTGGTTTCTTCCCTTAAAAACTCCTTCTCCCAGCTACTCGGGGTCGAACTCCTCCCCTGCGTGGGCTATGAGTCTCGGCCCCAGAGCTCTGGTACTTGTCAATAAACCTCGTGTGATTGCAGCAAGGACGGTCTCTCGTGAGTTCCTGGGGGGTCGTGTTATCCGGAGACTTGAGTGAGACTCTCCCCAATCCAGAGGTCTTTCATCATCTTTCCCAAAAAGCATCTACATTCAACTAGTTTAATTCTAAGGTGGTTTTTTCCTTCTTTTTTCTTTTTTTCAAAAAGTATTAACTTGCCTGGTAAAATAGCTGGTAGGCTGCTTAGAGAGTCACTGGCCAAAATGGCTCTAAATGACACTAATGTAACTTTAAAAGAGGGCACGGGCTGGGGGGAAGGGCTCTGTCAGTAAAGGGCTTGCTGTGCACACAAGGAGCCCAATTCCATCTCCAGCACCTGTGTAAAGGCCAGCAGTGGCTGAACACACCTGGAACCCCAGGTCTGGGGAAGTAGAAGGGGACTCCTTAGGGCTTCCTTGGACAGTCTAGCTGATTCGGTGAGCTCCAGGTTCAGAGAGAAAGAGAGAGTCTGACTCAGAAGATAAGATGTGGAGTGATTGAGGAAGATACCTGGCATTGACCCCAGGCCTCCACCTGCACACACATGCACATGCCTGGCCTCCACCTGCATACACATGCACATACACCTGCACATACATGCACATGCCTGGCCTCCACCTGCACACACATGTTGGGGCTGTGGACCCCCAGACCCTGAATTTCCTGGAAACAACTTGTTTGCAGCTGCTCTGAGCAAAACAACTTGCTTTCCTGGGTTTGCAGCTGCTCTGAGCACGAGATACGGGAGTGGGTTCTGGTGGCTGCAGCTGAAAGAGCCCGACAGCTGAGGCGTGGCCAGAGCACTATATAAGCTGCCCCTGAACACCAATAGAATTGGCTTTCTTGTGTCAATGATGACCCGTGTCACCGTGTCTCTGTGCATATGTTTTTAAATGTCCAACCTAGTTCCCAACTCACACACTGTCCCATAGCACAGGTGTTGCACACACATGCACATGCCTGGCCTCTACCTGCATGCACATGGACATGCCTGGCCTCCTCCTGCACACACATGCACATGCCTGGCTTCCCCCTGCACGCACATGCACATGCATGCACACCTGCACATGAATTAGCACACATTGTAACAGCTTGGATCGACTGTCAACTAGACAGCATGCAGAAAAGCCTTGGAGACGAATCTCTGGGCATGTCTGACTCGGGGCATTGCGTTGGGAAGACCTATCTGCCAGATAATAAGATAGTAAAGAGAAAGACAGCTGAGCAGCAGCGTCCACAGTCGCTTTCTGACTATGGGCATCACCTGACTAGCCACTCCTGCTCCTGCTGCCATGCCTTCCCTGCACCTTTGGGAACTGTGAGCCAAACAAGCCCTTCTCTCCTTAAGGTGCTTTTTTCAGGCATTTTGTCATAGCAATGAGACAAGCCACACACACACACACACACACACACACACACACACACACACACACACACAGTGGGGGGAAGCAGAGGAGGCCATCCAAATTCTTATTAATTACTGTGGGATAACGTTTTTGTATGCTGTAAATGTGTTTTATTCCCACTGGTTAATAAAATAGCTGTTTGGCCTGTAGCAAGGCAGGATAGAGCCAGTGTGGGAAATCCAGGCAGGGATACAAGGAGAGGAAGGGCAGAGTCAGGGGAGATGCCAGCCAACCACTGGAGGAGACGACATATTAGAGCAAAGGTAAAGCCATGAGGCAAGACATAGATAAATAGAAATGGGTTAATTTAAGTTGTAAGAGTTAGCTAATAAGAAGTCTGAGCTAATAGGCCAACAGTTTGTAACTAATATTAAGCCTCGGAGTGGTTATTTTAAAAGCGGTTGCAGGACCAGGCGGAAGAGAGAAACCTCCCGTTACAGTTTATTCGTGCTGTACTCTGATATCTCATTGTGTTTCACAGTGTGCTTGGCTCTGGAGAGAGAGGTTCCATCTGTATGTGCCCCCCGAAGAAGAAATGAAAGGAAGTGAGGCCCCCCTTTCCTGGTGCTAACTATGAAGCTTCAGATCTCAGAGAGAGCAAGGGAACGTCACTAAGACCTGAGTGGGTCCTGATGGATCCCTGGAAGTTCTTCTCTGGGGTTTCTGTAACTCAGACACTAGAAGGAGGCAACACTAGAGCGAGAAGGCCTAGCTGTGGCACTGTGCAAGGGTCTGTTCCTGTCCCTCAGGCTTCCATTCCCCTGGTGTGAAATGAGGGACTGGGTCTGGATTGGACCCAGTGCAAAGCGGAATTTTTCTGTCTCTTCAGGCTCTCTACGGATCTGGAAATTCTAGGGTCTCCTCAGATTTCCACAGTTCTGGGCTCTAGGGAGCCAAAACCTGAGAGTCGTCTCTGTCTCTAGGCTTTGGCACAGGTATCTAACTGCAGAGACTGAGGGTCCCTGTGAAGGGAAGCCAGCGAGGCCCCTCTCCATTCTGGCCGAGGGAACTTGGCTTCCATGGGAAGCACTGATATTATGCTCAAGGAGAACAGGAAAAGAACTCATCACTATGACTTAGGCTAGAACCCAAACTGTGAGGGACCAGGAGACAGGCCTTCCAGCCAGCATCAAACGCTGAAAATGGTCAGTCCCCAGACCACACCACACACAGCAAAGGTACCGGGATCTGGGCTTCCCACATGCTCTGTGAGAACTTCATCTGATCTACTTCACCACGGACATAATCTCCTCAATGTGTTTTGGTTTTCCTAAGCCATAATGTAAGCTTTCATTAGGAACTTTCAAGAAAGAACTTTTGGAAATAGCAGTAAATTGGTGAGGAATGTGGGCTCTTGGAGACAAAAAAAAAAACCAAAAACCCACCACTTTGAACCCCAGCCCAGGAACTGCCGCACATCCTGGCTGACTAGCCACCTTCTGGCAGAAAGGAGCCATCATGGTGTCTCCATCAGAGTTGCGGATCGTGACAGTGGATGTGAATAACTGATCCAGCAACAGCTTGGAGGCCACGGCTTCATGAATGGCAGCTATTGCATTTATTACTCCAAGCCCTACACTTACTCACAATGTTGCAAGGCCTCTGCCGCAGCTGACAGATGGTGATGAATAATGCTGGAGAACAATCAAAGATAACATGCTCTCTGGTGCTGTCACTCCTGTCCCACGCCACACAGAGGCTATCCTACATCAATCCTTTAGCCAGACTGCTTCCACCGTGCAGCAGACAGCCAAGTCCAAATGATGTCACCTCTGAACATCTACCTGGCAGACCCATCAAAACTCTCTCTCCTATATTCCCAGTAACAGCCAACTCTATCCAGTCCAATAAAACCAGTGAGTCTGTACAATATGTAAAGTATATAAACAAAAAGTGCTAAGGAATCCTATCAAATGTTATGATAAAGGAAGATTGCAAAGCAGAGAGAATTAGAGTTCAAACTTTCCCCTTGTGCCTTAGAGATGACTCAGCTGGTAAAGGAGCTTGCTGCCAAACCTGATGACCCGAGTTTGATCCCAGAGACACCCACAGTGGAAGCAGAGAACTGACTCTCACAAGTTGTCCTGACCTTGACATGTACTCCATGGCGCGTGCACACATCCTTATGTACATACAAACAAACACATACACTCAACAATGTAAATAAACACATAGATAAATGTAATAATTAAAGGTTTACCTCTTTCTGGGACCCCACAAGAACCCTGTTCACAGTTAGATGCCCTGGCAAGGTGGTATTCAAAGATTTAGCGTGCTAAGCTTCCTGGGGTTAACTGCTCATAAATAGGGTACTCGTTTTGGTTTGTTGTTGTTGTTGTTGTTGTTGTTGTTGTGTGGTTTGTGTGTATGCGCGCACATGTGTGCAGGTGCCCACTGAGGCAGAAGAGGGCATCAGATCCCCTGGAGCTGGAGCTACAGGCACTGTGAGCTGTCCCATATGAGTGCTAAGACCTGAACTCCAGTCTTCTGCAGAAGCAGCCAGTGTTCTTGCTGACCTGTGAGCCGTCTCTCCAGCACCAGCTTTTAGGGCACTCTGAATAACCCCCCCCCCAAAAAAGATCTCTGTTTAAAGGAAAGAAAATAGTCTGACTATTAGGAGAAAAATAAAGGACAGCAAGAGCTCCCCTGGGGTTTGTCACAGCCCGCCATCGTGACTGACTGAGGTCAACTTGTAAAACCTCATCAGCATGCCTTGCAAGTAGCCTGACTACTTTCACGGAAACTTCACCCCAGAATTATGACATCAAAAATCATCTCAAGACGTCATCTTAATGGATTTTCAGATTTTGACCACAATTTTTCTTATACTTTCTGGCCACAGGACTGGCAAGTAGATTTGCAAAGGATTGTGGATCATGAACTAAGCCTACAGGTGAGTCTTGTGTGTGAGGGGACCAAGGAGCGTGTAGAAGAGCTGGGGCAGCATGTTTAACTTATCCCTGGTACTTGGCCAAAGACGAGGTCACTGCACAAATGTCAGTGAAAAGTGGTTCTAGATAGAAAATTGCAAATAATGGTCCGATGCTGGGGGTTTTTGCCAAAGACCCAGAAACACTGAACAAAGCAGTAAGTTTTTGTCTGCTGTGTCCACGGGGTTCAATTTGCCATGCTAGCCAACTGACGCTTAGAGCCATGTTTTATTGTCTTCTGCCTGCCCATTAATAGTAGCAGGAGGACAATGATTCAAAATAATTACAGAGGAGAAAGGTAGTAATTAGCAGTACAAATTAGCTATTAAATGATTCAGAAATTTCAAAGTGAGAAGATGACCTTTTCACTTCTTATCTGGCAGTGACAAATTGGGTTCTGACTTGAGAGGAAAAAACAAAGCATTCCAACACATGATGGATTCCCGTCCCCTTCCCGTTGGTGACTGGGTCAAGCTCATTAGAAACACGGTAGAAAGTGAATTTCAGGATGTCCGTCAGCAGCTTCTACCCTGCCTACCCAGAAAGTCATCTTCCTCTCTACACTTTGGGGTACCTTCTTGTCACGATAAGAAGGAAACCCAGGGAGGGCCTACAACACAGTATCTTATTTAATTAGTCCATGCTATCCTAACACACGCTTAATGGATCGTTCCCTGCTATAACTTAAAGCTTTTGGCTAGAAGTTGGGGAGGATATCAGTGGGTAGAGCTCTTGCTGCACAGGTGTAAGGTTCTGAGTGAGCATCCCCAGCTCATGCAAAGGCATACATAGCAGCACGTCTGCAATCCCAGTGTCTCCATGGGGAGATGAGAGGTGGAGACAGGCTCCCAAGCCACCTAGCCAGCTAGCCTGCAGAGCAGCGAGCCTTGAAGAGTCCCTGACTCAAACAAAGTAGAAAGGATCAATATCCAAGGTTGGCCTCTGGCCTCCACATGCACAGCCTCTCTCTCTCTCTCTTACACACACACACACACACACACACACACACACAAACACACACACACACACACACACACACATGACTAACTATACCCATGTGCCAGGTATTCCCAATCTTCACATCAACTCTTGCAGCAAAGTTCTACCCTGGGCTAATTTTCCTCTGAAACCCTTCCTGGATTATTCTTGCCATTTCACCTGATCAATGAGAACAGCCTGTTCTCAATCCTGTTCATATCTAACCTGGAACCATTTTAAAAAAGAAAACATAATTAAAAAAAAAAACCTCCTCCTCTTAGGAAAAGCTCCAAAGATGCAAGTTTTTACAGCTTGTCACGTAGCTCTTCGCACAGTTTTAACTCGGGATCTTTCTTTGAAAGTCAAAGCATAAAACACATTCTTCTCCTGTGAAGCCTCTGGATCTTGTCATGAGAACACTTAATGTCATGCTGCTGACACAGAGAAAAAAAGCAATTATTTGTGCCTCAGATCAGTGTGTGGACACACCACTAATTCCTACATTGCCAGCTCGGTTCCTGGGTGAGAAGAGAACAGATTGTATTGAGGGTGAAGGATCTTAAATGTAATTTAAGCTATACCCCTTTGCCCCTGAAGGGGGAAGGCTCAGGGTAGAAATGGCTTGTCCGTGGTCCCAGCAGAGTGCAGCATAGGTCTCCACACCCTGGTCAGCTCCTGGCTCGGAATCCAGTGCACTATAATTTCACCCATCTCTCTCCCAAGGGTCACTGACATCCCTGTCCCTGTCCTCAAGCCACAGTCGTATCAACACCTGTCAGCCGCAGGGTCCATATTTGCAAATTCACTCTCTTGACAAATCATCGGCTGCTCTCGCTGTGATTCACGGGTGCAGAGTAGCAAAAGCTTTGAGTCTCCCCACTGCATTTTCTAAGCCGAGGTTGAACAAGGCAATGTCCTGCTTCAGCCCTCCCACAGTAAACAAGCATCCTTCCCAGGCTTACTCAGTGTCATGGATTTTTGCATGCTGTACTTTGGGGGTGAGATTTCACTGTCAAAATGGCAAAGTGCTGAGCTGCTGTCTGGGGATCAAGGGCCTTGTAGGGAAAATGCACGTGTTAGCTGATCTTTGCAAGGGTAGAGGTTATAGTGCCGTAAGCCGAGGGGTCACAGTATTGTTGTGTGACTCCTGCTGGGGAGATACGTTCACCCTAGGCAGGGCACCAGCCACAGATGATCCTGCCCCAGTCTGGCTTTGTGAACTAATGGATGGTCCATTGGGTTATTTACAGAAGTCAGGGTGAAAAACTACCATGGGGGACTTAGAGGCAGCTTTATCACCAAAAAGTCCACCCCACCCTGGGTGAGAGCTCACAAAAGTTGAACCCATGGAAGTCCCTGTCCAACCTGAAGGCAGCTCTACCCAGCAGTCTTCTCTCCCAGTCATTACTCACTACATCTGTCAGCTTGAGAAGGGGAATTTGTGAAGTTTGTAAGCTTCGTGAGCCTCTTGAGCCTGGTAAGGTCACTTCCGATATCTTATGAGCTTCCTCCTTCCCTCTAGAAGGGGATGTTTCAATATGCAGGAAATATTCACCCAAGAAATAAATAGTAAAGAAAACGTCTTACATAGAAACATACACATTTTTAAAGTTCTCTGTTAATGGACTGATGACCACAGGCTTTGAGAACCTCGCCCGTATTTCCCTAGGAACAACGGTTTGGTGCTTGCTCTCTCAGTGTTCACAGGGACTTGAGAACATAATGACATGAATAAGGAATATATCTATATATCTAACACAGACTACAAAACAAAATACAGATAATTATAATAATACAGAAAGGGCTGGGGAGGTGGCTTAACTGTTACAAGCACTTGCTGTTCTTCCAGAGGACCAAGGTTTGGTTCCCAGCAACCACATTGCATAGCTCACAACCTCCTGTAACTCCAGCCCTAGGGGATCTAATACCATTTCCTGACTTCTGCAGGTACCTGCACATATGTGGTACACACACGTGTGTGCGCACACAGAGAGAGAGATTCCATTAGGCTCCACCTCTCCCTTGCCAGCTTCCTCCCGTTTCCTCTGCCTATACACCCTCTCCTGACAGAGGTTTGCTCTGACGGCCCTGTCTTGCTGTCTTTTCCTCATGCCTCCACCATAGCCGAAAAGGGGCCGGAAACTATTTTCTTCTTGTTCACTTTCTGCCTGGTTTCTCTATTGAGCAACAACCGCCAGGTGACACACCTGCCTTTTTCCCTAATGAATTCCCGACACACAGCATGGCGCCTGACATTTGTAAAGGCCTCAATAACTTGCTGTTAAATAATAAATAAATGAGACCATCAATTAGTACAAACCGCAGTCACTGAAACTGTTCACTCTTGCACAGGGGCCATGGTAATCTTCTCTGTATTGTTCCAATTTTAGAATATGTGCTGCCAAGTTAGCACAGGACAGCTAGGACACAATATAGAGAAACCACGTCTCAGGGGGAGGAAAAAACACCTGTGCTTGCTCTTGACAGGAGCTCTGAAGTATTGATCTGATCCAGTGGAATGAGGCACTCCATTTCGGGCAGACATTGTCTATCAGTCCTGACACTTCGCCATCTACTCCTGGAGACTGTCATCTCTGCGACTGGTTCCAACATGACCATGTCGACGATGTGACATCTTATCTGCAGGGCTTTGTGATATTCTGCAGCCAAAGCACTGGGCAGACTTCTCCAGTCCGGGGCGGGGGGGAGGGGTGAGCTCACACTGTCAACTGCTGTGAACAGTTGACCTTGGCTCTCCAGCTCCCCCTTGGCTTAACCCTGACATTACTAAATCAAGAAATCCCACTTGCAAAACCTAAAAACAGAATTTCCCAGGAAAGAGTCTCAAACGCATGCCGGAAGCTTTACATTTCTACTTTAGGTCCGTTCATTGTTTCACTTCGGTCCCCTCCCTGAAGGGCATCTGTCCACAGATCTGGCACACAGCACAGCTAAGTCAGTCAGATAAATTGAGCTTACAGAGGGCTTCAATCA
>PVIU01011259.1:0-31828 GCA_004026605.1 Ondatra zibethicus
GTTAAATTGGTCTGTGGTACATTTTCTTGATTGCTGGCTGATGTGGGAAGGAACAGCTCACTGTGGGCTATACCATTCCTCAGCAGATGGGCCTGCACTATATAAAAGAATAAGCTGAACAAGCCTTGGAGAACAAGCCAGTGGGCAGAGGTCCTCATGGTCTCTATTTCAGTTCCTGCCTTGGCTTCCCTCAGTGACATATTGTAACTTGGAAGTCAAATAAACCCTTTCCTTTCCGAAGTTGCTTTTTGGAAGTGTTATATTACAGCAAGAGAACTGAACTAGAATACAACCTGTTTTAGTCAGTGTTCTATTGGTATGAAGAGACACCATGACCACAGCAACTTATGATGTGGGATGTCCTTTTGTATATGAATTGCTTTTATTGGTTGATGAATAAAGCTGTTTCGGCCAATGGTTTAGCAGAGTAAAGCTACATGGAAACTCCAAACAAAGACACAGAAAGAGTAGGCAGAGTTGAGGAGATGCCATGTAGCTGTGGAGGAGTAACATGCCACACCAGTAAGTCAAAGCCTCATGGCAATACACAGATGAATAGAAATGGATTAATTAATAGTTAGAGCTAGCCAGTAAGAAGCCTAAGACATTGGCCAAACAACTGTAACTGATAATAAGTCTCAGAGTGGTTATTTCCTAAGTGGCTGCTGGAACTAGTGGGGCCCAGTGGATGGAGAGAAACTGGTCCAGTGGGACCAGGCGAGAGGGAGAAAAGCCTCTGTCTACACACTTGGATAAAGGGAAGCATCTAATTGGGACGTGCTTACAGTTTTAGAAGTTTAGTCTGTTTTCATCAAGGCAGGAAGCATGGCAGCACAAAGGCAGACATGGTAGCTGAGAGTTCTATAACTGTGTTCACAATCAGCAGGAAGAAAGAGAGACTGGGCCTGGCTTGAGTTTTTGAAACCCCAAAGCCCACCCCCCAGTGACACACTTCCTCCAACAAGGCTGCTTCTTAATCCCCCAAAGTAGGGCCACTCCCTATTGACCAAGCATTTAAATATATGAGCTTATGGGGGTCAATTCCTATTCAAACCACCACACCACCCATTCCAAGCAAATGCTGGCAAAACATAAAGACACTTATGAGGACTGTAAGATTTAAACACCTGAGCGACTGCATGCAACATCCAGAATATTATTAACACTAAATTATTGCCAACATCCTGCCATGCTCTTTTCTGGCCTATCCTTTAGCATCTATGAATGAGTTTTTCTTTCATTTCTCTAGTTCTTTTCATCCATTAATGATGTCTTTGGAGTGGCCCAGCCTTAAAACAAAGGTGGTGTAGATAACATTGTAATGCATTAAGCTACTATATTCATAAAAAATACTTTCCAACAATGTTACAGTATTTCCTGTACAACCCACGGCTACTGAAGGATTCCTTCAGATGTGATTGCAATGGTGACTCCACAAACCAAATTCTCTGTGCAGGAACCCAAGGGCTCCTTCAATCCTATGTGATAACATACAGATTAGCCCGTTCTTTCCTTCCAGAATAAAAAGTTAATATTAAGTATCACACAGGGTTACAACTTGGCTGGCTGGTGAAGAATTTCCTGCAAAATTCTATGGCAACATGTTTATCAGTTGTAACAAATGTACCACTCTAGCACAATATAGAATATTGGTCACCAGGGAGACTGGACTGGGGAAGGTTAGGGTAGATGAGAACCCCATACCTTCTTCTCAATTGTTCTGTGAGCCTAAAACTTCTCTTTAAAAAGTTTATTAACAAATTGCACGACCCAGGGCAGGTTCCATGCCAAGGAGGACTTGGTCGATAGATGGACTCCACATCTTTTGTGAACTTTTTATTTTGCCTTTGTTATTTTGATCTTTTTGGGGGGGGGTTCGAGACAGGGTTTCTCTGTGGCTTTGGAGCCTGTCCTGGAACTAGCTCTATAGACCAGGCTGGGCTCGAACTCACAGAGATCCGCCTCCCAAGTGCTGGGATTAAAGGCGTGCACCACCACCGCCCGGCTGTTATTTTGATCTTACTTGGTTTATTTCTTTTGATTTTCATTTGTTTTTTGATGAGGGTCATGAAGTTGGGTGGATAGACACAGAGAGGATCTGGGAGGAGTTAGAAAGGGGAAAGAATGTGGCCAAAAATATATTGTATGAAAATTTTAATTAAAAAGTATATGATGCCTATCAATTTAGACTTTAAGAATAATACTTAACAGGAAAAAGTCACATGATAATTTTTTGTTTAAAAACTATTTTTGACTTTAGTATTTCACTTTTGTCCCTGACAAATTGGGAGTAATTTGTAGCTTATTTTTCCTAAACATAGATTAGAAGAACCAACTCCCTTGTTCTACAGAGGTCCAACAACTGCCAAGGCTCCAAAAGTCAGCCTCAGCTTCCAGAGAGCTGTTTGGATCCAGGTCTAGCAGTCCCCACACGAGGAAGCAAGCACTGTCTGGAAGGGATGTGTGGGTTTGTGGTGCAGTCAGCGTGTTTGAATGTGGAGTAAACAGTGTTTGGCCCTCACTCAATATTATTGAATAGGTGACATGAATGAATAAAAATGAAGGAATAAATCAAGAGCTGATAAAGTGTAAAAGCAAGATGTGTCAGGGATGCAAAAGTAACAGAACCTGTGTCAGAAAAAGGAAGCCTGGCAGCATTGAGAAGAATTTCTGAGGGCCGGGGTTGGGGGGAGATTCAACAGGGAAAGGTGGTATCCATGCAAGCCTGCCAACCTGGGTCTGACCCTCAGAACTCACGTGAAAGTCTGGCTGTGGTGACAAGTATCTGTAATCCCAGTGCTGTTATACTGAGATGGGAGACATGGGCAAGACATTCCCCCAGAAGCTCAGGAGCCAGCTGCCTGGAGTGTGCAACTCACTCACAAAATCAACAAGGTGGAAGGTAAGAACCAACTTCTAAAAGTTGTTTTCTGAGCTCTCTGTGCCCCCAGTGTCATGCATGCATACAAAGTAAATAAATAAGAACTGATGATCATGGGGAAAAAGCAAAAATGATAAAACAAACAAACAAACATGCTGAATCAAAAAACAGCCTGTGTTGGGCCCCAGAGGTGAGCCTATTTGCTATTACTCTGCTAAGTAGACAGACTACTAAACTGCCCTCTGGATTCGTCTCTATGCCAATAAAATGGGACGGCTCCAAGACCTCATCGGAGAAGCCTCTTTCTGCAGTGTGCAGTGGTTAACTCAGAAACTCACAATTGATGAGAGAGCAGAGAATGAGCATCAGAAGAGTGCTCAGCTGAAAATGGGGTGTCTTTATCACCATCCCCCCAAGGCTCAGTGACTATTCCAGAAAAGAGGCAGGAAAATTTGAGAAGGCGGAAATCAGGGAGTGAAATAGCGTCTTCTAGAAGTAACAGCACCACTGACTCTGGAACTCATGGCAGCTGTGGTTGCTTGCATAAGCCCTACACGTTTAAGTTAGTCAAAATCCTGGCATGAGGTGAGATCAGGGTTCCTCACCCTTAACTGAGAGGTGACTGTTAGCCATGGTGCTACTCTTTCTCCATCTATTCTGTTAGCCTCGTATCCAGCCTGCAGTGAGCGCTTGGTAACAATTACTAAAGGATGGAGCAATACACCGAGTAATGAGGAACTATGGCACTGAAACTAAGAACCTTTTACAACCTTGCTCTTTTATGGATGTGTATGGCTATATAATGTTTTCAGATGCTATTTTTTTAAATCTTTTAGCTCAGGCTGACTTCAAACCACTATGTAGATGAAGATATCTCAGAACTTCCGGTCTTCCTGCCTTTATATCCCTAATTTAGGATTATAGGCTTGCGTCCTGTGATGGGAGTTGAACCTAGGGCTTCAAGAATGCTTGGCAAGCCCTCTACCAACTGAGCTACATCCCCAGTTCCTAGGGTTTTTGTTGTTTTGTTTTGTTTTATTTGGAGCAATTTTTTTGATGCTCTTATGCATGGCTTCATTTCTCCAAGTCAGAATGACATCATGTTACTATTATTACCATTTCCCAAGCATCTGTAACATACTTCATATAGAGCATATACTTAGATCTAAGAACTTCAAAATCCACTTTGTATGATCAGAGCCTTCTTTTGCATCTCTTTTGCAAGTTGAATCAGCTTTGAATCTAATGTTTCTTTCCACTTATAATTGCTGAGACGTTTACATTATGCAGTTTATGGATGCTCATAATTAGAAAGGGCTTGAGAGACACATTTCTAATCATTTCATTTTAAAAACAAGACAGAAAAAGAAAGGCTTGAAATAATAATCCCATCATAATTTTTCCAGAACTTGCTGTATGCCATCCCCTGAACCAATTACCCAGCCACTCACCTCTAACAATCCAATGAGGTAGCTGCTGTTTGCAGCCCCATTATGCATTTTCTGCAGGGACTGAGGCGTGGTGATTTGTTCATAGTAAGTAGTAAAGCCAAAGTTTGAATCCAGACCCACCTAGCTCCAAACCTGAACTTTTTTTCAGCCACTACCTTATCTGATCTGTCTAGGAGTCACTTAGTTTATCAGAGGCAATGAGGGACCAGAAGGCAGGTCTGTAACATCTCAGCCCTGTGTCTTTATTGTTCTGCTACCTCAGATCTGTTATGTTTCTGGAGGCCATAGCATCTGGGAAAACTTTGGAGCAGCTGAAAAACAAGACAGTTTGCTTATTCCAGAAAAGTGTGTTTCGATGGTTCTGAGTGTACCCAGAAAATGGATTCTCCAGGTTCAATCTGGAGAGAGGGAACAGTGATGTCTTGCAGTGATAACGAAGCACTTACATAAATAATGGAGAGGATGCCATTGTAGTTTTTGGTTGAAACATTGAGCACCATCTTTAGCTGTGAAACCAGAACTTGGAAGGCGGCAGCTGTTGTGAATCCACCAACCAAAGGGTCTGCCAAGTACCTCACTATGAATCCAATCTGCAAACCTCCAAATACCAGCTAGAGTAAGAAGAAAGGAAAACATTAGATGTTTGCCTGACAGAAGAAACAATTCTCCGGAAATATTAACAAATTAAACTTTGTATCAGTTGAAACACTGCCTTCCATTGCATTACACGCTCACCCTCAGTTGAATGCTTGTGTTCTGTTGGCTTTCTTGTCTCAGACTTTGGTGACAAGGGATTCTGGTTTCTGTTTGACTTGGTTTTTGTGTTTTAAGCTTTCAAGGTTTTCAAAGTCATTTTAGAATCTGACAAAAACAATGTTACTTAGAAAATAACAGAACTAAAAATAATTTTCTAGTTCAAGAAGTTTGTTTTGCAGTTAGATGCATCTTTAAGTCTCCATATTTTGAAATTAATTATCTCAAATATGAATCACACTCATCTGCGTTTACACATAAGCCTATTTATTACCTGTATGATTCCAACCAGAAGAGTGAGGGTGCTTGCAATCAATACTCTTGCTGCATCTCTGGTTCCAGTATCTAACGTAGTCATGTTTGATGCACTTCCATTACCACTGGGCACAAGAAAATGGTCATCTGGAGCCATGCTCAGAACAACAGATCCCACCATTAAACTGACCACGGGGAAAGGACCTGGGGAGAAAGGCTTTGTCAGCTAACCAATAATGAATCACAGACATTTGGATTCAACGTGTCTATGTACAATTACAAAGGTGTATGATAGTTAGCTGTAACAACTAACCAATAATGAATCACAGACATTTAGACTCCACATGTCTATGTACAATTAGAAAGGTGCGTGATAGCTGGCCGTAACTAAGACTTGCTGTTGGGAGAAGCTGAAAAGTAGCTGTCTCAAGGCATTCCTGACTCAGAGGACAAGAGTGGGATGCAGGTGGGAGGCAGTAAAGCAGTGCTGGGCACACTTCGTGAGTTTATAGAAAGGGTGCCAGGCCCTCCTGTGTGGGATCTTCATGGCACAGAGTGTGGGAGTTATCAGAAAAGATTTCCTGGCAGAGACACACACAAACTGAATCCTTACTTGTTCAATTTAATATTTATCCCCTATGATCTCATCTTTTAGAGTGTCCAAAATCCTCATCTCCGGATACAAGTACCTCCATCAATATCATCCAAACTGACAAAGGATTGGAATATATTTTCTTTTTTATCATATGCCAGTTAATAAAATCTTATTTTTTTAAAGTTCTGATTTCTTCCATTTTACTATTTTTCTATTTTACTTATCCTTCCTATCCTTTGATTATAAAAGGCTTTTATGGTTGAGAGGTCTCAATACTTAAACTCAGTAACCAGGAAAATCTAAACGTAGCGAATGCCAGAGGCAAATCCACTTGTCTCTTACTGACTGGTTTTCCGAAGAAGTTGATTCAGTCAATAAGCTCCTCCCAGCCCGCTTCTGCAGACAGGTCAGAGGTCAATAAGCTCCTCCTGACCCTCTTTTGCAGACAGGTCAGAGGCTAGAGCCTGTGAGAGACACAGCCATGCACAAGGGCATGGGATGAGGTTAAGGATGGGATTACATTTGTCTCAAGAGGGTCACCCAGACAACATACCTCACCAGCACATAGATGGGGTGGTGCGGGATAATTGTATTTTGTCAATCATGTTTTAAATAAACGCTGATTGGCCAGGCAGGAAGTATAGGCGGGTCAACCAGACAAAATCAGTTTGTAATCTTCTGGAGACCTCTGTGTGATTTTCTTCGGGACTTGCTGGCCGTGGGAACTGGGCAAGATGGAAACCCCGACTAGCCTGGCCCTCATGTTACAATGGGGCAGCAAAGTTATCTTCATTGCTGGTGTCAAAGTTGCATAAAATCATATCAAAACATTTATTTGCTGGAATATTCCAGAAAAAAATAACCCTGAATGTTAGGAACCAAAGGAAAACCCATGTGAGTCATGCCAAGAAGGAATACAAAGCTTTTTCTAAATTGTCTTGGCAGGATTCTGCCAGCCTTCCACAAAAACTTTCTTTACTGAAATAAGTAATATGTATTTGGTGACCATAATTCAGTAAATACAAATTTAACCCAGTGATGTAAGTGGATTTAGATACTGTAAAGATTTATTTTCTCTGTAATATATTGAAAGAGAGCACTTTTTTACATATAAAAATAGAGCCAATTTTATTACATTTTTAAATTTTAAGCTGTGATAAAAACCGAAAGTAAGGTTTAATTTTCAGTCTTTCAATTTCATTCTTTTAAAGCACGGTTACATATAAAGCTAACAATGTATTTAATAAAGAAAGTAGGGAAAGCCCTGAAGTTTGACTCCTCTGTGACTCACTGGCAAAGGTCTGGAGGCATTGTATATATAACATAGCAGGAACATTTTACAAATGGATAAATACAGCTGTAAAATATGCTTGTAATTACCAACTGAGATGTGTCTTGATGTTCCAAAGACAAAATACGTCAGGATAGGGAAAAAGGCAGAGTAGAGACCATATTCAACAGGAACTGCAGCTAGCAGGGCATAAGCCATCCCTAAAGGTACAACCAACAAGGTAAAAGTAACAAACAAAAATTACAGCATGTCCATACCACACAAAGAAAGGCTTTTCATAGACATACTCAGTTTATGGATTCAAAACATCAGCTGGTCCCGAGTGGTTTTCTTGTTTTGCATGCAGACCTTGGCTATGCTAGGATGTGGAATATGGCTTGGCTGGGATAATGCATGTTTCTACACCCATCCCCTGCTTGAATGAACTGACTCCATTGCTTAGTAATTCAGTCACTGGCTGATGATATCAGTTGGAAAATAATCAAATCAGTTCTGGTATAATTTGGTTAATCCAGTCCCAAAGCCCAGACCAGTTTACGTGGATAGTTCTGTTTGAACTCGTATTTCTTTGTGTTCATTGCACTTTCTCTTTCCAGGCTAGAGAGCAGAAATTAGGAAGACAACTCTGTCCTGATGAGGGCAGCTGGTCCACCAGGGGGCTGTGCCAGGCAGTCTCTGGGCTATGAATCTCAAGCTACGGAGAAACCAACATTGTAGTGGACATGGGAGTTGGGAAAAGGATAATGACATATTCTTTTCCTTAGTTAAATATTTCAGCAATCAGCATGTCTTAACACATAATTCATGCTTCAGGAGTGAAAATTCAGCCCTTTGAGTCATTAATAAAAGACTGTTCATAATGATTTTTAAAACTTACTTAAAACCTAAATGACCCAATACATTTGCAGTTAAATTTTATCTACTGAATAAATCTTCCAATAAGGAAACAGCTAAATTACACATAAACATGGTGATTCTATGTGGAAGAGGGCTTTTTGGAGGGGATAAAAATTCAGTGGACTAGAACTGATGTAATATAAAGAAACATGTTTCCCTAACACAACCAAATGTAAAGTAAAACTTTAAAGAAAGTTACATTTTAATTTATTTTGTGCATGTGTTTTGGAAATGGTAGGGGATTAGGTGTTTGCCACAGCACGCGTGTGAAGGGAAGAACAAAGCTTTTGAGAGCTGGTTCTCTCTGAAGTATGAGTTCCTGGGGGTCAAACTCAGGTCCTCATATTATAGATGTATTTATTGTTTGAAAATTTTGCATGTGTGTATGTCTGTGTGGCATACATGTGTGATGGATGCATTCATATGTGCTCAGGACATTAGAGGCTAAGGAAGACATCAGGTGCTCTGCTGTGTAGCTCTCACTGACCCTGGAGGTGGCTAGGCTGGGCTGTCAGCAAACTGCAGCAATCTTCCTGTCTCTGCCCCTTCACCGTAAGAGCACACCCTGCTTTTTACATAGGTTCTGGGGACTTAAACTGAGATCCTCATGTTTGGACAGCAAGGGATCTTCACTGCTGAGCTGTCTCCCTGCCCCCTGGGTGCACTTCTGTACTACTTCAGTTATTACAAGGAAGCACAGTAATCATCATCATCTCTCCCAGGAACTTAGAACAGAAAGAGCAGACATGAAAAAAAAAAAAAAGATAGGAAAAGGAGCAGGGAGCATGAAGGCACAGCCTACCTGTTTCCTATGGACAGGTTTCAAGTCCTTAAACTTAGCATTCCCTGAACAAGGTGCTCCATTTCTCCTTCATTTTCCTTCTCTGCCCCTTCTCCCACATACCTTAATATGTGGGAAACAGGGATGTTTGCAGTTTATACACATTGTCTATTTAGGGTAACTTTTATTCGTGTAAAGCATAGTTATCTCTGTTACAAAGGAACTTGGTACAACATTTTTGAAATAATATAGTTTGTAAAGAAACCTAAACTATTGATTAAAAGCATGAACTCTCCACTGGGGTGTAGGCTGGATGGTGGCATTGACATGTAAACTAAATTGAAGCCATCTCAAAGGATAGGCCTTCCACCATGAGAGGATACAACCAATAGGCTGTGAATTCAGACTCCTTCGCTTTAAAAAACTGAGCAATAAATTCATAATGTGTACTAAGTAAACCAACTAATGTCCGAGATAAAGCCAGACAGGAAGTTTCCTATAGTTATGAGTAAAAATACCAATAAAAGGCTTGTGGGTCTTTTGTTGGTTAACAGAATTTTATTTTTTAATACTAGGAATCAAAAGAGCCCACTACCCTGCGCACACCCAGACTCCTCTCCCAGCATGTCCAAGGGCCCAGCTAGCAAGCAAGTCATAGACTGTCACCACTGCAGCTGCAGGATAGCTTCTGCAGTCTCTGCTTGAGCCTTCCTCTCATTAGCTATGGCCTGGAGCCCTCCAGCCTACACGCTCTGGAATCTTTACTGGGTTATAACTTTGTCTTCATAAGACTTCTACTCTGAAGCAACCACTGTGCCATCTTGCCCTCACTTCCATCCTGGCTCAGCTCAGCCCAAGGGATTTCACAAATGTCCTCTTGTCTTTTCCCCACCTCCCTTCTTTCACCTGGAAACCCCCAAACATCCATGTGCTCCAGAATAGCTTTCAAGCAAGCACACAATCTAGACTGAGGAATTACACCAAGACTGGCTGTGCTCTAAATATTCTGATCTCAAGCTCCAACAGGCACTGAGCTCTGTCTGGCGAGCCAGTTGCATTCCTTGCCTTTCCACCACCTGGCTGAGCTGCCGGGTTTTCAGCTCCACTCCCCAGTACTTGGTGATGCGATGGTGGCTGCAGAATATATTTCATGTCTTGCAGTGCTCTCAAGCGCTGCCTGTTCCAGCTCAAGGTGACAAGCCTATCCTCAGGGCTGGGTTTAGGGTGAAGCAGTGAGGTGCCTTGGGGACATTATTTAAGCAGGTCCTGAGAGTGTCTCCCTGCTTCACTCAAACCCTGGCCTTGTCCAGTCTTATCTCAGATCTCATCATCAGCGACCCTCCCTGAAACACCTCACCAGAATTCTCTGGTTCCTCCCTGTTTGTCCTCAGGACCAGTCTGTTGTCACACAGGTGGCTCCCAGTCATCCCCTGGGCTCTGTCTAAATCTCTCCTCCTCAGTTAGGCCTTCCTTACCCACAGTATCTAAAACAGACCTTCCTTCCCAAATGAGTTCCTATCATGTTATATTCCTACCTCTATCATTGGACTTGATCCACAAGATATGTGCCCGTTAGTGATGGCTAAATTCTTCTTCTTTTTTTTTTTTTTTCGAGACGCGGTTTCTTTGTAGCTTTGGAGTCTGTCCTGGTACTAGCTCTTGTAGACCAGGCTGGCCTCGAACTCACAGAGATCCGCCTGCCTCTGCCTCCCCAATTCTGGGATTAAATGTGTGCAACACCACCGCCTGGCTAATGGCTAAATTCTTGATGTACAGAATTAGTCATATAAGTTTATTATGTACATGAGAGATAAGCAAGTGTGTGTGAGAGCCAATTAACCTTCCAGAAACTTACCTAGCAAAGATAACTTTATAGCATTATTTCTGGAAAACAAGCTGCCTGTAAAATAAGGAACTACAGTGTACAAGTTAAGAACATAGGAGTCAGACTGGATTCGAGTCCCAACACTATCTCTCACCCACTCCAAGGTCTGGGCAAGAATTACTAGATCTCTCATTGCTAAAGGAGCTATAGTAATTCTCTTGCAGAGTTCTTATAAGAATGAAATGAAGTGTATCTGACACATAGTAAGCGAAATTTATCTCTTTTCCTCCTGCTGGGGGTTAAACCTAAGACCCATGCATGCCAGCTGAACACTGCCTCTGAACTCCATCCCCCAGTGGTAAAACTGTTCTTTATAAACAAGTTATCTATGACAACTGAGAATACCTAGAACCCTTTTTTTAAAAACCCACATTTTTCATGTATAAAAATGATTTATTGTCAGGAATGAAATTCAGTCCTTTTAATTAAATATTGATTGAGCTACCTACTATATGTTGATCTCTGTGCTAGACAGAGACTTAACAACCATGGGATGGAGAAGGCTCATATTCCCCAGGAGCCCCGGGTGCTGCCACTTTACAGCATTTATTTAATAGTTATTTGTTGGTTTTTCAAGACAGAGTTTCGCTGTGTAGACAAGGCTGACCTCAAACCCAGAGTCCTACCTGTGTCTGCCTCTCCACAGCCAACTCACCTCACAGACTTTAGAGCTACAGTATAGGACATGCCCCACCCCTCACTTTTGGGATATAGAACACACTGGGTTCAACTGAGGCTCCACACTGAGGCTGCAGAACCTCTTCCTTCTCTATGGGATGTCCCTGTGCCTGCTCTGAGTAAACTGAGTAATCCTTATCTTTGTCCAGCATTAGCGGCCTTTGTGCCATAGAAAAGCACAAGACTTCTGCAGCTGGGCAGTAGTGCTGCACACTTTTTTATTTTTGTTCTGGTTTTTAGAGACAGGGTTTCTCTGTGTAGCCCTGGCTGTACTGGAACTCACTCTGTAGATCAGGCTGATCTTAAACTCACAGAGATCCACCTGCCTCTGCCTCCTGAGTGCTGGAATTAAAGGCATTGTGTTACTACTCCCTGGACATAGCTAGAGTTTAATCACAATTTGCCTAATGTTTTTTATATACTTTTAAAGTAGTCTATTTTCAAGCCCTTTCTCCATAGGCCTACACCCTGCATCACTTCCTACCTCCCGGCAAACTCAGATGCTACCTTCAGGAAAACTCTTGGACCAGGAAGCTATCCACAGTCCCAAAAGGGGGTAAAATACACAGCACCAGCACTGTCTTAGCAGAGAACATTATTCCTGCCACAGTTGTTAACACACTAAACTCTGAATATTCATTTTCCCATGGGGCTATGAGATCCTTCACTGCATCTTAGACTTGATAATTTACCTAGTTCTGCAACAAACTAGGTGATTGATTTGCACCAAATAAATGAGTTCTGTTATGATGTAGGAGCTTTGGGGAAGTTGGAGTACAACCCAAGCTAAGATACTTCTCTTTTCTTTAAACTGCTTTCACACTGCAGGTTAAGATCTGTGTGGGGAATGGAAATAAGGTAATTTAATGAGCCTAAAGAATTGGTTTTTAAAAACCATAAGAGGAGAATAAAGACTATTTATTACAAGAACATATTACTTGTAGTGAGGAGAAGTATTACTTTACAAACTTGAGCTATGTACATAGCAGAATGCAATGCGTATTTCTTACTGTGTACTGTGGTCAGTATCTTTGGGGAGCTCCAGCTTGGTACATGCCTATAATCTGGAGTCACACAGCCAGAGAATAAACAATGTTTCCTAGGAAAATTCTTTATGAAAGGGAAGACAGGTGACTCTACTAGGATTCCCTAGAGGGAGAACGAAGGACTTGAGAGGAGAGGAGTGGGGAAGTCACGAATCCCTGTGGACACAGTGACTCACAAGCACTTGAGACCCATCCGCCAGCATCTTACCTTGCAGGGTAGCCACTAGTCCAGTGCTAACTCCAGAGATGACGTCACTGAGCAACCATTCCTTGACTCGGTATTTGGGGAGCCAGTCCAGAATGGGCAGGAGAGTCTTCAGTACACCAAAGGCTCTCTTTCTTGAGCAACTGTCGAAAAGCAGGAAAATAAGAGGTCTGCATCAGTTTTGACCATAACCAGTTGCAAATCACAAAGTCATGAACCAAATTCTGCTGCTTTTTTTTTAAATAGTCAGAAAAAAAAATGAGTTCCATGAGGAAAATACAGACACTGAAGTGCTTGCAATGTTGTTGCCAAGAATTGTATCTATCCTCTTAAATGCACTGTTCTAGGAAACACAGGATTAAATGTCTCCTCCCCTCGTTCACCTTTTTAATCCTCTGAGAAAATATCCCTACACAAGAACCAGTTTTCTAACACAACCAGAATATGATTAGTGTGGAGTCCCTGTGAGATTAATTTTTAGGCTCCTAACACTGGCATTGCCTTCTTTAAAGAAAAATAAGCACAGGGCTATTTTGGCAATACAAGCTTAGAGCCACTTTTTAACAAAACTTGTAGTGTGATGAATTTATACCATGTTACTTAACAGTTGTAAATTTAACATCCTATAGATAAAAAGAAAAATATCAATAGATAGGAATTCCACTTTTTAAAGGTAATTTTAAAAATTTCATTTATGAAATAATTGCAAAGCTTAATAGGTCATCCAAGTTTGATATTAAGAGATTATTTTAGGTGGATAATAAGACATAATTATATTTTTTTAAAATCTCAGAGGTACACACTAAATATATATGGTGGTTCTCCTTATCTGCCACATGATTTGAGGGTTCAACCTATTGCAGATTAAAAAAAATAAGAAAAATGTATTAAACATATGAAGGGGTTTTCCCCCTTATTTCCTAAACTTTACAGTGTGACAGTGGTTAACAGTGCAGTTGTGTGGTATTAAGTATTATAGTCTAGAAATAATTAAAACTGCCAGGAGGTATATGGGTTATGTGAGAACATTAAGCTAATATATATATGAAACTTGGGAATTTAGGGGGGTGTGCTATGGGGATCCTAAAACCAATCCCCTATAGATACCAAGGGAGAACAGTAACAAACCAAAGATCCAATACATGGAATTTTAAAAAATCATGCTGTCAAGCCTGGAGTTGATAGCACACACCTTTAATCGCAGTACTCGGGAGACAAAGGCAGGAGAATCTCTGAGTTCAAGGCTAGCCTGGTCTACAGAGTGAGTTCCAGGACAGCCAGGGCAACACAGAGGAACCCTGTCTCAAAAAAAAAAAAAAAAAAAAAAGGAAGGAAGCAAAAAAACAAACCTCAAAGAATTAACAAAATATTTTATTAAAATAATGCTAGAGGAAGCAAGTGAGTGGCACTGAGAGAGATATTAGGTAATTGAAGTGAGTGTTTCTTAAGAAAATCTGTCTATTAGTTGAGTGTCTGCCAAATGTTTTAAGTTTATGGTATCTGGTTGGTTCTGGGACTCAATGGGGTTTAGGGACGTGGTGGTTAACCCTAGGGGACCCACTGCCTCCTGAAGCACTTGGAACACCTGTCTCCCCGCTTTAATCCCAGGTCTCTGAAAGTGATCCTGACCTTGGTGTGTCCAGGCTTGTCCATCATCGGTTGCTATGAGCCCCTTTCCTAACGCTTTCCCCTAGCCTGGTTTTCACAAGAAGGAAACAAGCAGCCACTGGACCCCAAGGTGCACTTCAGGTTTCATTTGAAAAGGAAAAATTAAAAAAGTGAAACAGGAGTGGAGTCGTGACCGGACGCCTCCTTCTCCAATAAGGAGTTTCTCCAGACAAAGTTGCAGTAATTCCACCTCTGTGTCCTGGAACTGTGCGAGGAGAAGCACGAGCGCGGCGGGTACACCGCACCCCGCCGCAGGGCAAGCGCTTCTTCCCCCGGAGTTGCCCGGGAACCTGCCAGTTGCCCCTGTACCTGCAGCTCCGCGCCAGGCTGTCCCGCAGCGTCCTGCGCTCCTGCAGGCGCCGCTCTCGCTGCTGCTGAAAAGTGAGCTCGCTGTACACCGGCCGCGACACCACGTAGCTGCAGCTGTACTCGGCGAGCTGCGGCGGCTCCGAGCGGCTGCCCGGCGCTGCCATGGTCTGCGAACCCGAGGACCACCGACCAGGAAGGGGAGCGACGATGAAAGACAGGCAAGCAGTCCGCAGCCGGCACCCGGGCGCACGGATCGGGTGACACCTGTGGTAGCGGTGCTGGAGAGTCAGTCCGGTCCTGCAGACCTTGGCGCTGGGGACAAACCGCCCCTACGGCCACCTGAAGGACGGCCCCTGAGGACTTCAGTGTCTCCCGCACCAGATACCCGGGAATCCCCGCTGTCCAGGGAGTGAGCTTCACTTTGGGGACTTGGGGTATTGGACTGGGTGCCCTCCCTGGGCAGTCAGGGCGCTGTCCGCGTCCTGAAATCTCCGCCGGACGGGACCCGGGCGGGTGAGACAGGGAAAGGGTCCCGTACTCCCCTCATTCAATAGGACACGTTGCTCCGCGCACACTCTGGGCTGCAGCAGTGCTGTCCCACTTGGGGACAGGTGCAGCGACTTTCCCGGTCCGATACCTAGTTTGCTTTTGTCTCGCCTTTTCTGTTGCTTGTCCTGCCTTGCCCGCTGGCGCCTGACCTGTCCCATCCCTAGAGAGTTACAACAGGGCGGGGTGTAGCCAACTGCATCTTCTGCGATGAACTCACCTGTTTGGGCTCCGGTGCTCTTTGCCTGCCTGGAATGCCCTGGGGACAGTCTTCCTGCTGCCTTTATAGTGCTCACCAAAAGCAGTGGGACGTTTTATTTATGGAGCAACAGAGACACCTTGATCGAACGGAAGGGCACAGACAGAGCAATCTTTCCCCCACAAATCTTAACCAGGAAAAAAAAAAAATTCCTACCTCTCCTGCGTTCTTTCTCTTTCCCAAACCCAAAGGACTCTTAATGGCTGTCTCACAGGGGCCACCGGATCTTCACTCATCTCACGACTACTAGGGCTGTGAGGTCAGGGAAGGCCAGAGCTTCCATGTTGGGGGACCCTGGTTCCTGGGCTGTCAGAATCCACAGCCTGGTTCAGGCTCACTTACACCAAGTGGAGAAGTCAGTGGGTGTGGTAAAGAGGTTATGGTCCACTCACCGGCTTTAGGCACAAATTCTTTTCACTTTTGTGCATGTGTCTAATTCACAAACTCAGGTGTGTAGGTGGTCCCCTTCTCACCTGCCTCTCTGACTCTTTACTCTGTTCTCCTCCAACAAGATAATCAGGAGGTGAACCACTGAAACAAGCAAGAATCAAGACAAGGAAGAGTAGGGGGTTCTGATCTATACTGTTTTGTATTCTGTTGGGAATATAGCAGATTAAAATAAGGGCAGAAGGGTTTGGAACTTCAGGCCATTCACGCCTGGTTAGTGTTCTGAAGCAAACGCGGAAGAAGCTCAAAAATATGGACCCTCTGGATACCAGGTTTCAGTCACCCTCTTGGGAAATACAGACCATGATAATTTTATAAATTCCCGGAAACAAAATTTCTCCCAGGAGAACTCTAGTGTAAATCCCCTAGTCAATATGTTGCAAGCGTGTGTGGTTTCTCCCCCATGAGGGATGAATGAGTCACCAGTTTTCAACAGATTTTCAAAGGATTACTCGACCCAAAGAGGTCAAGAACCAGTCAAGCATGGTGGCATGCACCTATGGTCTTGGGACACTTGAGAGGCAGAAATGGGAGGGGTCACTTGAGTCCATGAGTTTGAGACCAGGTTGTGCAACAGAGAGGGAGGGAGAGACGAGAGAGAGAGAAAGATTTTTAAATGATTAAAAATGGAAGAGACCTTGTCCCACTCTCAATCCACTCTCTGCTGCCTGTACACAGCCAAAATGTGATTACCCAGCTTCCTGACTGTTGTCGTGCCTTCCTGCCATTATGGACTTTAACCCTCAGGAACCATAAGCCAAAACAAACTGTTTCCTTTTTAAATTGCTTTGGGTCATAGAAACAGAGAAATAACTAACACACCGTAAGAATTTGGTTCAGTGTAATAATGCATATGTGTGAAGATGTATTGATGAAATGTAGTAGTTTATATAGTATTGTAGAGAATTAATAATACTAAGAATAAATTTGGGGAGCAGTGAGATGGCTCAGTGAGTAAAGGAGCCTGCCAACCTGAGTTTAATTCTCAGGAGAGAACCTACTCCTATTATTATTCTCTGACTTCCATAGCATTCTATGCTACTTGCATACCCTCAAAACTAAGTAAATGAAATGAAATAAAACTTTTTCTGGAATTTGGTTTAATCACCACTCTGTAATATGTCCTGTTTATATGTGAACAATGATACCACTTTCTCCCACACCATTAAATGTCTTTTCTATAGCAAAAATAAATATCCATGAACAGAAAAGCATCTGCATTACAGAATTTGATAAGACGATAGGATTGCTTTAGCGAAAAGCGAAAAGACTTTGGCTATCTTTTAATAGCTAAGTGGACCAGCTAGAAGGTTCACTGGGTAAAAGGCAGTTGCTGCCAAGCCTGATGACCAGAATTTGGTCCTTGAGACCTACAAGAAAGAAAGGACTGACTCCTACAAGTTGTCATTTGATCTCCATATGCCCCCCACAAAATAAGTAAGTAAATTAAAAATAAATGAATAAATAAAACATAAACCAGAGAAGAGTTGGAGGTAAACACAGCTGCTCTCCATCTTCCTAGTTACATTAAACTCCTCGGATTACTCACCCTGACTTTATAAATCAAGTCTCACCTGTTTTACATAGAAGTGGGTAGGTCTTATTTACCAGAATTTAATCACATCCAGGGTTTTTACCAAAGAAGTGAGCGTGTCACTTCAAAATAGACATCACAGGGCAATACTGCAACTGTATGACACTTCCTCAGCTGTTGCTGCTTCCAGGCTAGGTGAGGTGGAGCACTGCAAAAATTCTGACACACAAGAGGCAGAAGCAGGAACAGAGCTAGAATTGCAAGGTCAGCATGGTCTACATAGAAAGTTCCAGGCCTGGGTTAGAGAAATGGCTCAGAGAAGGGCACTGACTGCTCTTCCAGAGGACCTGGGTTCAATTCCCAGCACCCACATGGCAGATTAAAACTTTCTCTGTAATCCTAATTCCAGGGGATCCAGCGACCTCATACAGACATACATGCAAGTGAATCATCAATGCACATAAAATAAAGAAGTTCCAGGCCAACTGGGGCTACATGATAAGGTCCTGAATCCTGTCTCAAAAACAAACAACAATCCTGAAAAACAAACAGCAAAAAAAGTATTGTTACTCAGGCTCTTGGAGAGTCAACTACCCTACGATTAGATATTCACATTTATTCACGACTTTATTAAGAATTCATACACACACACACACTGAGAACTAAGCCTGTGGTTGCCCACTGTCCGAGATGTTCAAGCTGCGAGCCCACTTGTACTTTTGCAATTGGAGATAGCAGCAATGGCATCAGAATGGTATCCTCATAGAATATATGGCATCCTCATAGAATGTATGGCATCCTCAGAATATATGGCATCATAGAATATATGGCATCAGAATGGTATCCTCATAGAATATATGCAAGCTGCTGGTGACATTATCATGCAATGGTTTGGGTGTGAAGTCACCGGAATGCTACAGAAAGCTCAGGGATTCCTACTTCACCTTCCCGTGGTTCTCTCATGGAATTCTTCTCTGGAGCTCTCTTTCTTATGAGGCTGCATGTCCTTGAAATTTTGAAGAGCAGTACATGGCCTGGCAGGAGTCTCCCTGGGCAGCCTCTGCATGACAGCAGAGCCCAGGCATCCACAAGAGAAGGTGAGCTTCCGTGAAGAGGATTTAGATGATGAGGTGGAATCCGAGCTGAGTAGTGTGGAAATCACCAAGGAGCTCTGCCTGTACTTTTCAGAGCCTGAGAAGGAGACCGAGAGAGGGAAGGCAGGGCTACAGTGACAGCAGCTGGACGCTGATGGCCTGGATGAATGGGAATGCTGACCATTGTCCTATAACCTCCAGCACTCAGTGGATCCCCCACCTGAGAAGCCCAGGGAGCCATAAGAAGTGCTTGTGTAGGGACAGCGCTCCCAAGATCCTGGCCATGGAGGACAAGTACTGTGACAGAAGCAGCCTAAGTACTGACTTGTCATTCCCCTGGAACCCTAGGGGATGCCTCCTGAACACAGCTCCTGGCCTCTCCTTAACTTTGGGTGTGTTCTTTTCATCCTCCTGGACATTTTTTCAGTGAAAGAGGCCTGCATACCAACATGATGGATAAAATCCCTCAGTCACTTAGAATTTTGTCAAGAGGTGGTATACTGTTGCCAACACAAGAAATGCTCCCTGACATAAAGTGGGAATCGTGTGTACTCTGCTGGTTCTTGATTTTCTTTGTAACAGAGCCCGGTTCACTTAAATTATTGCCTAGAGATACTGCCTAGTGTTTTACATTTTTAGTTTCTTTCTTTTAAACATTCCTGCAAGTCACAAAAGCCTTAAGACACATGTCATTCATTCATTCATTCTTTTTTTTTTTTGAGACCAGTTCTCATATAGCCCAAGGTAGCCTCAAACTCTTAAATCTTCCTGCTTCCACCTCCCAAATGCTAGCTTACAGATGTGCACCCCACACTGGACTCTAATCCACATATTCTCTCTGACTACCCTTTGGGTCCCTCTGAAAATGATGCAAGTATGCAATAAGGCAAATATCAATCGGCAGCATTTTCCATATTAGTGATTCATAAAATATGTTTTAGAGTTAATGGCACCTTAGAATTAATGACACATGATAGTTATGTAAATTCATAACTATATCTATACTTTCAAGTGATTTGCTATAAGAAATAATTTGAGGAATTGAAGTGATGACTCAATGATTAAGAGCATTTGCTGTTCTTGGAGAAGAGCTTGCTCAGTTTCTGGTGTCTAGGTGGTGGCTCATAACCATCTATAACTCCTGTTACAGAGGATCCACCACCCCCTTCTGAGTTATGTGGGCGTGGCACAAATGTGATGTACAGACATACATATAGGCAAAATATTCACACACATAAAATAAGATAAATAAATATTTTAAAATGATGCTAGTCCTTTGATAACTTAAGAGCAATCAACCTGGCTACATTTTTCTTGTCTAAAGAGAAGCAATCATTATCTAATTAATCAGGAAAATTAAAAAAGAATAAAAATGCTAATAGTTTCACACACCCCTGCCTCAGACAGGGCTTCTCTGTGTACCCCTGGCTATCCTGTAACTCACTTTGCAGATCAGGTTGGCCTTGAACTCAGAAATCTTTCTGCCTCTGCCTCCTGGGTGCTGGAATTAAAGGCATGTGCCATCACTCTTGCTAAGAGTCCTGTTTTTAAAAGAAACCCTGATCGTGATTCTTATAACTGTCCATGTTTGAAGTGTATCATCACTATTTTAAGGTGGACTTCAACTGAATTATTTCTCTCAAGAGAACACGTTTGGAAATCATGGTGATCCCCACTTACACTAGAAGCTTACATTTCAGACTGGCACTGATGATCAGCAGACACCATGAAAAAACAATGACCAGGAAGTTCAACTATAATCCTGAATTTCTGCTTTTTGGGGGAGGGGGGGATTCGAGACAGGGTTTCTCTGTGGCTTTGGAGCTTGCTCTGGAACTAGCTCTTGTAGACCAGGCTGGCCTCGAACTCACAGAGATCCACCTACCTCTGCCTCCCAAATGCTAGGATTAAAGACATGTGTCACCACTGTCCAGCAAATTTCTGCTCTTTAATTCCTGTTAATTTTGTCAATAGATGTTAAATTCTGCCATTTTTATACAAGAAGAGAATGTAAGCTTCTGTTTCTGATCACCTTCTCTAGGAACTTTTGGGTTTCTTTTGCAGCCAGACTTTTTCAGACTTGTTTCAATCTTCTGTCCATTACTTTAGTCTTTCACAATTTACAAGCTATGTTCCTCAAGGACATATGTCTCTCGTGACATTGAAAATGGAGACATAAACTGGGAAGAATGAGTGGTCATGAAAGGCCTTTCTTTTTACCAAGTACATGACATTTGGAGAAAGATCAGAAGGACGAGGAGATGATTCTCCTTTTCAGAAGGGTAAACCCCTGAATCAGGAAAGAGAAAGAAACTTGGTGATGTGTGAGTGAAATGTACATATATCAGATCTGGAGATAGCAACCAGATGTCCTTTGAATGTATGTGGCCATGGGAACAGGAATTTAAAAAGAGCAAGTAGACAGGTTAGTATCCACTAAGTTCTTGAGTCGTATAACATTTAGGTTTGGATGTTGAACACCTCCCAGAGCCTTCTGTGTCAGGTTTGATCTTTGAGTAATGCTATTAAGGAAAGCTTGGAGGGGTAGGGACTAGTGATTTGTCTTCAGAAGATCATTGCAGGGGAATTACACATGGTACACAAACATATATGCAGGAAATCACTCATACACATAAAATTAAAACAAATAAATATTAAATTTTACTCAATTATTTCTAATTATCTCATAGGTAATTAATAGATTTAGTCTGAGGATAGAATAACATCTTACACAAATTAGGTCTTCTCCACAGTTAGGTAAGTCACATGCCATCTTATTCTGTATAGTTTGACTTGAAAGTAGACTTGGAAATTAAGAAATAAATCATTTATTAAGCATAAATATTGAATTGAGTTAGGTGTTGTTATTCTCAGTTTACATTTGAGGAAACATATGTAGAAATGCTAAGTAATAATTTGTTTATAGTTTGTTCAAGTTGGAATATGAAGCCAAGCAGTTTGACTCCACAGCCAACTCAACTCCTGTGAAATTATCCAGGGTATCACAGATCAGCTCACCATTATCTCATAGAAGTCCCAGTGCTGCCTCACCTGTTGTGGAAGATTATTTTAAGATGTATTACATTTGTTTATGCTGTGGAACATTTGTTTAATGATGCAAAGATGTATTGCATTCTTTTATGTTGCGTTTGTTTAACTCTGTGAAGAAGCTGTTACTTTACCTACCTAAAACACCTGATTGGTCTAACAAAGAGCTGAATGGCCAATAGCAAGGCAGGAGAAAGGATAAGTGGGACTGGCAGGCAGAGAGAATAAATATGAGAAATCTGGGGAGAAGAGAAAAAGGAGGAAGAAAAGAAGGAACCAGTCAAACAGCCACACAGCCAGACATGGAATTAGAAGGAAAGAAAAAATATTCAGAAATAGAGAAAGTTAAAAGCCCAGAGGCAAAAGATAGATGGGATAACTTAGGTTAAGAAAAACTGAGCAAGAAACAAGCTAAGCTAAGGCTGGGCATTTATAAGAAAGAATAAGCCTCCATGTGATTTATTTGGGAGCTAGGTAGTGGGCCCCCAAAGAACAAAGAGCCAAAGAGTAAAAAACAACCAACTACATTTTGGCATTCCAACATGGGCCTAGAGTAAAAAAACAAAAACAAACAAAAAAAACCCAAAACAAAAAATACCAACAATACTCACCTATTTTCATCTTTCCATTAACATTTTTATACAAAATTTACAAGTATATTATACAGAGAAGTGGGACACTCAATAAGATAACCAGTATATATAAACAGAAAGAAACTCAAGCTATATGGAGATGGAAAAAGAAGTCAGGACTGTGTATAGTATACTAATGTTTGTATAGATGGAGAGAATATATACTTGTATATTATGTAAAAGAGTTAAAAATGACATATTCAGATGCAGTTTATCAATGGTTTGTTTACAAAAGTGTAGGCAGGGTCAAGAAAAATCAAGACAGGAGTGGCTGAAGATAGCTGTCAGCCTCTGTCAGAGGCAAGAGGTCTGCAGATCTGAGAAGGCAGGAGAAGGGGCGGAGCTGACATCAGGACCTAGGTGTTACCGCAGAAGACTGCCCAACAGAGTGCTCACCTGTGCTAGAGGATCACCGCTATTACTAGTTTCACATTCAACAAGGAAGGGTCCAAGGAGCACTCAAAATGTTCTTCCTCCCTCTCTTTCATCTCTTGTTCAGGTTTCTCTTCCCCCTTCCCTGTATTGCCCTTGTCAACCTGGAAAGGGTCTATTTAATAAAACGCTGTTTGGCCAGTAGCCAGGCAGAAAGTAAAGGCAGGGAAACCAGACTAAGAGAATTCTGGGAAGAGGAAAGGCAGAGACACAGCCACCAGCCAGATGCAAAGGAAGAAAAGGAAGACAAATCTTTGCAGTGTAAAAAACATTCTCCCACAACAGAACAGTGTTAGATTCATAGAGCAATCAAGAAAATTGAACTCAGGAGGCAGAGACAGGCTGATCTCTATAAGTTTGAGACCAACCTGGTCTACATAGCCAGTTCTAGACCCTATCTTTAGGAAAAAAGACCACACAGTCCTTTTATGATATACTTCATATTCACACAGCCCTTTTCTGATATACTTTATATTGACATTCTAAATCTGTAAGGTACTTTGGCCCCAACTCAGAATCAGTATGGATACACAGTTGTTTAGACTTTTTTAGCTCTTACCTAACATAATGTCCCAGCTCCACGAACCTGCCCCAAATACCTACCATATTACATTTGGTCAACATGATTTCTTAGGCTCCTCTGGATTGTTAGTTTCTCAGAATGTCCTCATTTTTTAGTGACATTTACCTCATTTACCTCACTAGGGGATCATGTATATTTTGTTTTATGCTTTAAATGATGACTTAGTACAATTTAAAAAACAAAACCGAACTCATATTGTTCCAGCTTTGCTTGTTAGGAGCTTTTTGGTTGGCTCCTTTGTGTTTCCCACCAGTACAGGGAGTATTTTGCTTGTTTCTGAGTTTGGGGAGGGAGTTCACTTCTTTACGATCTGGCACTATATGATATTCCAGACTTACGTTATATATTTCTTGTTCTGGTCCAAGAATGAGTCCTTTCTCCACAAGGGGCTGACAGCTGGATGTGCTCATTACTACTAGAGTGTTGTTGTTTTAAGACCTCTCAAATGATCAGTCCAAGAAGTGTGTGTGTGTGTGTGTGTGTGTTATCCAATATTTATATACTCATGTGTTGGGAGCTATTGGGGGATGTGGACCCCCGGACTCTGAATTCCCTGTGAGCGGCTTGTTTTTCCTGTGTTTTCCTCTGCTTTGAGCAAAACAACTTGTTTTCCTCTGCTCTGAGCAGGAGACCCTGATGGCAGGGGAGTGGGTTCTGACGGGTCTGCAGTTGAAAGAGTCCGAGAGCTGTGACGTGGCTATCAGTTAAGGATCCCTACATAAAGCTTCCCCTGAGCTCAATAAAGTTGGCATTCTTGTATCAAGGATGACTTATGTCCTCATCTCTTTGTCTGTCTCTGTCTCTGTGTCTCTGCGTGTTTCAATCTCCAGCCCCTTGCCTGGAAACTCACCAACCATAACAGTACTGCTAACCATCCTGTAGGGTAGGCACCACTGCCCTACAGACATACACTCACATGACCATCACTATCTGTTTTTAAACTTTATTATAATTATATATGTATGCACATGCATGGTGATGATGATGTTGCTGCTTTGGACGTGCATGTGTGCTATGACATGCACGTGGAAGTCAGAGAAACTGCTTCTCTCCTTATCCCTTTACATAGGTTCTAGGGATCACTCAGAATTGCCCAGTGAGTACCTTTTTCCACCGAGCTGTATCACCACCCCAACTATCTATTAAGCTAAATACAAACTAGTACTAATGAAGAGACATCTTATTATATAGTATCTCATACTGTTTGTCTGCACTTTGCATGCTATTCTGTAGTTGAAAAAGAATAACCATGATGCTTGAAATGGAATACTTGCATGAAGAACTGTATACACATCTATCTTGATAGTTGTAGATAGCTAGATGCAATTATAATAATACTCTATTGCTGTGAGATAATGTTCTTGTACACTATAAAGATTTGTCACTCCTATTGGTTTAATAAAACACTGATCGGCCAGTAGCCAGGCAGTAAGTATAGGCAGGGCAACCAGACTAGGAGAGTTTTCAGAAGTGGAAAGGTAGAGCCACAACTGCCAGTAAGATGCAGAGGAAGGAAGATGTGAGGTAACAATCCATGAGCCTCGTGGTAAAATATAGACTAATAGAAATGGGTTAATTTAAGTTGTAAGAGCTAGTTATAAATAAGCCTGAGCTAATAGGCCAAACAGTTTGCAATTAATATTAAGCCTCAGAGTGGTTATTTAGGAGCTGGTGGGAGAGAAACCCCCAGTTACACTCTATTGAAAAGGTGCATACATTAGGGCTGGAGAGATGACTCTGCAGTCAAGTCCACGTTTTTTATGGTGCTGGGGGTAAACTCAAGGTCATTTAGGAATACAAGCTCTGTAAGTGCTCTACACTAACCCACTGTCCCAACACCAACCCCATCCCCAGTGTAATGGTCTGCTCTGTCCTTTTAAGAGACAAGCCACGCCCACTCCCTCCAGTTGTCTGCAGAGGCAAGCTGATCTTCAACTTCCAGCCTGAGTCCCTTCCTTTTCTGTCTCCCTCTTGAAGAGGCAACTTCCGTCTCTCCTCACTTCTCCCTTTCCCCCTCTGTTTCTCTCTCACGCGCTCTCTCTCTCTCTCTCTGTGCCCCTCTCTCTGCTCTTCTCCCCCCTCCTCTTCCCTTCCATAACCCACTAAATAAATATCAAACCTCACTCTGCATGGCCTGCCTATCCATGACACTGCCTGGGTTCAGGAAAAGACCACACAAAGGCTCTATAGGTGTTCTAAAACTTTTGGGAGCTACTTCAGAGAGCATATATGGTAAGCAGAACCTTTGTGTGGTCTTTGCCTGAACCCAGGCAGAAGTCTGAGACAGGAGGACTGTTGAAGTCTAGGAGGAAAACCCTGTCTCAAAAACAACAAACAAAAGACTGTGGGTGTCTTACATTCTATCCTTAGTTTTTAAATCTTTCAAAATGGCTCTCCATTTTCATTGACACTCTCTTTATCTGGACTTATGGGGCTATGCTTCTTTGTTTGGGGAACTGGTGGCCCCACCTTATCTATTCCTAACCTCTTCCTGGCTTGCTCTTCCAGTGATAGTGGCTTCCCTAATAGTCTAACAAGGTAGATGTTGCTCCTACAGATGTTTGCAACACTTGCCACACTGAAAGGTACTTTTCTGTATCCAGTAATAAACTAGAAAATCCCTGAAGATAAAGACTTTATTGAAGTATTGTGGAGTATTTCATCAAGATGATGAGTACCATTGCTCAAAGGAGTTTATATCTGTCCTAGTGTGGGTACTACGGCTATGATAAAACACCAGAACCAAAAATAACTTGGAGAGCATGTTCGCTAATTTTGTGTCACATGCTAGAGTCATCTGAGGGGAGGGAACCCCAGTTGAGAAAATGCCTCCATAAGATTGGGTTATAGGCAAGCCTGTAGGGCATTTTCTTAATTAGTTATTGATGTGGAAAGGCCTAACCCATTATGGGTAGTGACATCCCTGGACTGGTGGTCCAGAGTTCTACAAAAGAGCAGTCCAGCTGGTTGGTGGTGGTACACGCCTTTAATTCCAGCACTTAAGAGGCAGAGGCAGGCAGATTTCTGTGAGTTCAAGGCAAGTCTGGTCTACAGAGTGAGTTCCAGAACAGCTAGGACTGTTTTACAGAGAAACCCTGCCTCAAGAAAAAGAGAAAAAAAGCAGGCTGAACAAGCCATGGGAAAGCCAGTAATCAGCACGACTCCAGGGCCTCTGCATCGGTTCCTGCCTCCAGGTTCCTGCCTTGAGTGTCTGTTCTGACTTCCTTCAGTGATGAACAGTGATACAGAAGTGTAAGTCAAACAAACTCTTTCCTCCCCAACTTGCTCTGCATGGTATTTCATCACAGAAATAGTAACTGTAACTAAGACATTACATTTCCAGGTAACAGTCCATCACTAAAGGAAATTAGGGCAGGAACTCAAGGCAAAGCTGAATCAGAGGCCATGGAGGAGTGCTGCTTCCTGCTTTCCTACATAACTCAGGGCACTGGAGACTTGATGGCTCATTCCTAGGTACTGGTATCTCAAATAAGCTAGGTTATTTACCTCAGCTAGGCTGTACCTTCAACAACAGTTACTCCTTGACTCTCTTCAGGGACTCTGATCCTGCTATATGATGCTAAGCCTCAACTTTTCACTATAACTCATTCAAACCTGGGGCTTTTACTCCAGCTGAGGCTGTACCTTCAACAATGGCATTTCCTGGCCTCTTCTAGTACCAAGTCTCAGCTTCTCTCCATGATCCGTCATAATTTCAAAACCAATGTCATAAGAAGAACTCACGTATTATCAAGTTTAACTTCTAGGTACAGCTTTTGGACCACAGCATCTGTGCTCTGACCCTGAGGAAACACTTCCTAGAATATTTGGCCTCAGTGATTCTAATCATTTCCTTTTTTAATGTTTTAAAATTTATCATTTCTTAATCATAACTAAGGCTTCATCCCCAGCAATCAGTATTGACTGTCCCAGTAAAGCAAAGGTTTAACTTTAGTGGTTCTAGTTCTTAATTATAATTGATTCTTCAGTTCCAGCTGACTAGAACCACAGAGTTTTAATTAAAAATTTTGAATGGTCCTGATAGAGTCATTATGGAACTCTCAGATTTCCCCATTAAACTTCACAAGGCAGGCCTCCATCTTTGGCACTGCTGTCTGCATTATATTCCAAGTTCCTACAATAGCCCATTAAACTCTGAACACTCAATGGCTTTTCTAGGCCAAAGTTCCAAAGTCCTGCCCAAAACATGATCAGATCAGTCACAGAAATATTACATGAACCTAGTAGCAATTTCTGCTTTAGTCAGAGTTTCTATTTCTGTGATAAAACCCCATGACCAAATACAACTTAGGAACGAAAGGGTTTCTTTGGCTTGCACTTCCACTTTATGGAATGGAGGTCAGAGCAGGAATCTGGAGGCTGGAACAGAATCAGAGATCGTGGAGGAAGGCTGCTTACTGACTTGATTGCAAAGGCTTGCTCAGCTTGGTTTCTTACACAACTAGGGACCACCTGCAGAGGGGTGGAACCACCCAGAGTGAGCTGCCCCACCCCTATTGAGCATTAATTGAGAAAATGCCCACACAGGCTTGCCCACAAACCAGTCTGGTGTAAGCACTTTTTCAAGTGTGGTTCCCTCTTCCCAAACGACTCTAGCTGTGTCAAGTTGACAGAAAAGCAGCCAGCACACTATTATATTATATTATATTATATTATATTATATTATATTATATTATATTATATTAAAGATAATTATGAATTCATGTTCATTGCACTCTGTTCACAAGAGCTGGGAAGTGGAACGCCCATCACATGATGCATATGACAATGTGGTACACAATTACACAATGTGGTATATACACAATGGAATTCGGTGTAAAGACAGATTAAGTTTATATTAAAATTTAGAAGAAAATAGATGAAAGTGGAAAACATTACATTGAGTGAGGTAACCCAGGCCCCAAAACACAGATGCCTCAGGTTATCTCTCATGTGGGGATGTGAACTTTAAATTTTTAGATTTGTTTGTTTCACTTGGAGTGAAGGGCAGGGAACAGAGTGAGCCCTTGGAGTTAGGGAGACTCCTTAGGAGGAAGTGGGATAGTAGAACATATGTAATATAAAAATAGAGTCAGAGAATACCGGGAGTGAAGATGTCTAAGTGGAGATGGGGGTAGGGAGATGGAAAGGAAGAGGGGGAGAGTTAGTCAAAAGTAGGATGTATGAAAAAGCCACACAGAATCTTATTATAAGCTAGCTTAAATATATATTTAAATTAAAAATATATATTTAAATTATACACACATATATATTTAAGAATCTTAGTGCAGTATTGGTGTGGGAAGTCCTTCTGTCTATGTGTTGCTTTTATTGGTTAATGAATAAAGAAACTGCCATGGCCTGTTGATAGGGCAAAACTTAGGTAGACGGGGAAAACTGGACTGAATGCTGGGAGAAGGAAGGCGAAAAGAGAGATGCCATGAATCTGCTGCCAGAGTAAGACATGCTGAAACTTTGCCGGTAAGCCACTGCCATGTGGTGATACACATATTAATGGAGATGGGTTAAATTAAGATGTAATTGTTAGCCAATAAGAAGCTAGAGTTAATGGGCCAAGCAGTGATTTAAATAATATAGTTTCTGTGTGGTTATTTCCAGACTAAGCTAGCTGGGTGTCCCAGACAAATAAGTGGGCCCTCCTCCTACACAGTATCCTGCATAAATAGATGCTGATTATCCTAGAAGCAGCCACATATTATTAAAATCACAATGCTAGATATGATACCTTCTGAGTTGTTGGACAATGAGTTAAAAGGTTCCCAAAGCAATGTAGGGATTTGCTGTTACTTCTGCCTGTCTCTCAGTACTTAGACCTATTGCTGAGAACATCACATACTTTGACTGCAAAACATAAAGAATTGAGCTGGAACTGACCTGGGAACTTCCTGTCTGTTGGCTAGCTTTCACAGTGACAAAAGGTACTATGGGGGGGGGGGTCATTGTGGTGGTTTGAATGACAATGGACCCCAAAGGCTCCTGTATTTAAATTCTTGGTCCCCAGTTGGTAGAACTATTTGGGAAGGATTAGGAGGTGTGTCACTAGAGATGGGATTTGTGGTTTCAAAAGTTCACACCATACCCAGTTAGCTAGCTGTTTATTTCATGCTTATAGATCATTTGTCAGAAAAGTTTCTGTTTACAGTGGGTGACAGTTAATGCAGAGATTCATAACTGACCAAAACACTGAGAATAAATGACTGTTGAAGCTCAGTCCTAAACAGAGGATCAATATCCTCCCTCCTAAAGTTCAAGGAACATTCTGAAAGAGGGCACAGAAAAAAATGTAAGAGCCAAAAACATGTCAAGGAGTGCCATGAAAGGCTATCCTCTGGATAGAACATGGCTGTTGCACACACAAAACTCACAGCAGCAGTGGTGATCCGCCTAACAGCCTGTGTAAGACTAGGCCCATCAACATTCTATCAGGGGTAGGGAGGGACCTCCTAAGTAGCTCTTTGAGTAGTGATGGGTAGTTAATGGTTATTGGGGAGGAGAAGTCAGAGTCCTCAGTGATGTAGCCACTGGTAAATTACCCTTGCTCAAGTACACATCTTTTACACACACACACACACACACAGCAGGAGAGAGGCAGGAGGAAAACAAGAGGGGACTTGCTGAGAAGAACAGGGATTCAGGGAGGGAAGAGGATAAGATGATAATGGGGAGGAATATAACCAAACTACATCAGATACATGTTTGTAATTGTGACGAATAAATAAAAGCTTTTAAACAGAAAAAAGGGAATGTTTCATTAGAGTCAGAATGACTGAGTTTCAGTCAGGGATCTGTTATTTCTTTATCTATGACCTTGGAGAAGTTATTTAGCTTTCTTTGGCCTAATTTCATCATCTTTAAAATAAGACTATGTGAGAATAGTGTTTATCTCATAATGTTGGTGTGATAATTAAATTAAATGCCTGGCACATAGTAAGCGCTTGGTAAATGTTAACTATTAAAACTGTGTTTAAAGCCCCATTGGCTGTGTAAGTTAGGTGTTGGTGTATTTTGAGCTTCAATCCAGAAAAAGGTACATGAGTGTATGTATATATGTTATTTGATATTGCCAGGAATAGCTACTTTTATCTTTCAAAAATTTCTTCCTAGCACGCTCTTTTGAGTCACTGATTTGGCTTTTAAGTAATCTAAAGGTTGATAATTGGGAGAAAAGCCAGGAAAACTTACCCACAGCTTCTGAGTCACATGCTGAGCAAATCTGGCAGCATAAACTTCAAGCTGCCTTCTGTTTCTAATCACTTTTCTCCCTAATTTAGTTTCTCCTACACAAGGGATTATAATTCATTTTCATTGCAGAAACCATGAAGATGTCACAGAATGAAAACGACTTTCAAGTGGGAGGAGCCCATGTCTGCTGGACATTGCTCTTGGTTTCAGCCCATGTTCTAACCAATACATATTCTCTTGCTTGGATTGGGAATGTCACTTATTTAAAGCTTCTGGCAAAGTTTCAAACAAGCTTCTTTGCTTATAGATACCTCTGAAATTCTGAAAATTAAATTAAATTTAAAAAGCCTGGGGCAGCATTTGTCTTTTAAAGAAACCTTTTGTTTGGTTGGTTTTAAAAGATATTTATTTCATGTTTAATTATGTGTGTGTGTCTGTGTGGACATATGTACAGGTGCCTGAGGAGGCCATAGGTACTGGATACCCTGTGAAGCTGAAGTTATAGGTGGTTGTGAGCCACCTGATCAAAGGACCAGAGTTGGCACAGGACACACGAAGACGAAGTTCTCAGCTCGAAGGAGACTTATTTGCACCAGAGGAACAAAGAGGTGGGATAGGAGACAAGGGAAAGAGGAGAAAAGGAGCAAGGGAGAGGATAAAGAGATATTCGCCCTGGAGGGACAAAGGCATGGTCATAGACAAATGGCAGTTTATAAAGGGAAAAGGGGGAACCCCATGTTAGGATGATTTGGTTTGTTTTAATTGGGCACGTCATTAGGGAAGCCAAAAGGGGACTTTTGATTGCTGGACTTCAGTACTTTGATAGCTGGGCCTTGGTGGTCAGCCTCAGGAGTGGGAAGTGCCCAAATAAGGGAATAGACTTTGGTGGTTAGCTTTCGGAATGTAATCAACAGCGTAGCAAGGCAGAGGGAATTGGGGGAAGGCAAGACCTTCCAGTGCCATGATTGCCATGCTCAGGCCTGCTAGAGCCTGCATCTGAAGCATGTGCTGGGAACAGAACTCAGATCTGTGTGTGAAAGCAGTACATGCTCTTAACCACGAGCCATCTTGCTTGTCCCTTGGAAGGATCTTTCAGAGGTTACAGGCTGATGACTTGCAGTGCCATGAAAACTCAGACAACTCTTGAGTCAATTCTCTTCTGCCACCTTGAGAGATTCAGGGATTTGATGCAGGTCATTGACCCTATAAGCAAGCGCCTCTACCCTCTGAGCAATCTCCTGGGACCTCTTTTACTTCTCTCCCTTCCTTCTTTTTCCTTCCTTCCTCCCTTTATCTTAGTGTGTGTGTGTGTGTGTGTGTGTGTGTGTGTGTGTGTGCAGATGCACATGGTCTTA
>PVIU01011259.1:31928-65792 GCA_004026605.1 Ondatra zibethicus
TGAACTTAGAGCTGAACTGATGGCCAGTAAGCTCCAGAGATCCTATCTCCACCTCTCATCTCCTGGAGTTCTTGGGCTACTGGTGCATGTGCACTCACATCCTACTTTTCAAATGGGTGTTGGGGGCTTTGAACTCAGTTCCACACTCTTGCACAGCAAATAATCTTACCCTACTGAACCCTCTTCCCAGCCCTGACCTTTTTCACAACAGAACCTCTTTCACTTATACTATTTTGCTCTCACCCTGTTGTGGAACTCTGTCTACCAGGTATGATATGGGCTTGCTGTCTTCAAACCAGAGAAGCTATGATCACAGGGAGGACTCATGAGGTTCCCTGAATCTCAGACAACACATAAACCATTAACAATGCTGGGGGGAAAACAGAAGGGCCCTTCACAGCCTTAAAGTTGACTGTGCTCCTGTAAGTGACATTTCACCTATATTGATGGAAATAAATCATATAAACGTGTTGGTCCAACAAGTTAGACTTGGGTGGGATTGTTTCATTGCTCTACTGCTGCCCTTTCTCTGTGAGAGGAATAGAGTTCCAAAAAACGTCATGACAGAACCAAAGATGAATATGGGAAAAACAGTTGCATGGCCCCTGGTATGGAAGATAGAACATGCAGGAAAGTGATCTGAGGATAGAACACGTGCATGGCAACCACAATACAGCGGTGTACCTTTCTGTTATGGTGGCAGTTGTCTGTAAGATATGGGTTATAAGTCATGCCATTGAAGCTGAGCTGTCTGAAGATGGAGTGTATCTGTGTTGTGGGGGAGGGCTCAGAGAAACTGTTTTCTTCTACGTGGTGTGGATTAATGTACTTCTTTGGTGAATGGGGTCAACCACATGAATTTGGGGACTTCCAAGAAATAGCTGAAGAGCTATAAAATATATTTCAACTCCTGAAAGTAGCATTCATGGGAGATCATATAGGAGAGGATCACAGGAGGAAGACATAGCCTCATCTGTGGGACATGAGACATGGAACCGAGGCTTTTCTGTGTGCCCAGAAAGAACTTGCTTGCACAAACAAGGAATCATAGTCAGAAAAGATATGTGGGTACTATCTGCTGCACTAGCCTATGAATTGGTAGGAAACATGGGGAAAGGGAGGATGAGATAGACATGCTGGCTTGCTATTTATTATGGCTCGTGGGGTATGAGGAAGAATAGAAACTAGATCTGTGTAAATGTGTTAGAGTCTTTCATGTCATCCAAAAACATGGAAATCATGGGAAGATTTGGACATTGAAGAGAGTGAGGTGAACCTGTGGGAAGATGCTCATGGGTCCAAACTTTGATACAGAGGAAGGGAAAAGTTATGATTCAGAATGCTTATCGGGGCACCTAATAAAGGCCCAGTACAATAAACTACAGTAATCAGGGACTACAGTGCCTTTGAACTTCTTGGATTGGAAATACTTTTAAAAAATAGTAAGGTGGTGGTGACCCAAGCCTTTAATCCCAGCATTTGGGAGGCAGAGGCAGGGGAATGTTTGTGAGTTCAACAGCAGCCTGGTCTACAGAGCGAGTTTCAGGACAGGCTCCAAAGCTACACAGAGAAAGCCTGTCTTGAAAAAAAAAAAAAAAGTCTCTTACATCTTGGCTCATGAGGCTGTGGGACAAAGGATGAATGAGTGTCATGAAGTAGTACTCATCCTTCTAGAGTAGAAACTGCATAGTCTGTGTCAATACAAGGTGAAGAGTGTCCTGATTGGCCAGTTCCTGTGAGCCATCACAGACCTTGGTTTTCACTGCTTGAAGTTCCCACCAATGTCAACCTGGAAGGCAAAGGAGAAAGGAACCAGGACTCTGAGGGGTAATGTTTCACACCCAGCTTACTAGCCAGGTAGAGCTGTGTTCACAGGAGAGTTGAGAAGAAAATGAATGAATTCAGCAGGGGCCTCAGCACTAGCAAGTATAACGTCTCAGTAGTTTTCCTGAGCTCTCTGGTGGTTCATAATCTTTATCAGACTGGAGAAGCTAATGGAGATCTGAACTACTTAGACTAACATGTAAATTATGTTTGCAAAGTGCTAAAGCAGTCAACAGGAGATATGGAGAAACAAACAACAATAAAACTTACAAGAAAACAAGGGTTCAGGTCACTCAAATGTAAATGTGGAAAAACTTGTGTTGAGCCGGAGTTCCTATGGGAAAAAATTACAATCAATCAGCCTAGTTCAGTGAGCATGAACCTTGAGAATCCTTTAAACACAGTGGTTCTCAACCTTCCTAATGCTGTGACCCTTTAATACAGTTTCTCACATTGTGGTGACCCCAACTGTAAAATTATTTCATTGCTACTTAACAACTGTAATTTTGCCTCTGTTATGAATCATAATGTAAATATCTGATATGCGACCTCCTCAAATGGTCATGACCCACAGATTGAGAACCACTGCTTTAAAGCATGAACACTGATTCACAGTCCATGTTTGTTCCACAGGTAGGTATTTCTCTCTCCAGGGTATGCTGTATACATCTCTCCTTAAAGAAAGCAGACTGGTGGTGGTGTGGTCAGTGGAGAAGCAGCAGGCACAGCACGAGCTTGCCAGCTGGACCCAATCAAGCACCTCCATAGGAGGTACAGCAGGTCACAAGATGCTTGTTTTCTTCTGGCCTGAGTCCAGTCAATCAGTACAACCTAACTTCACTGTTCTCCATGGAGACACAGAGACATGTAGCATTGCCACAGAATGAGGAGGCCGAAGGACTCAATAGAAAATGACTGGCTTACAGTAGGCTAAGTAAAATAGCTCTGCTACTGCACCCAACTTTGCTCCTTTAAGAGAACAAATGACCTAAGCAACAGGATCTCCTCCTTGTTCCCCCAGCCCCCAGCATTCCCTTAGCTACTGAATCCCAAGACCAATTGGCATTTGCTTGTAACAAATGGTGGCAGACCTTCAAAGATCCTGCATGCCTTCTGTAAAGCAGATTTCATTGCATAATATTAACCTATGTTTTACAGATTTGGAAAAACATTTGAAATAGGCACAAGCACATCTAAAAGAGTGAGTATGGGGAATTAGTCAACAAAGGGTGCAGGAGCCAGGCACAGCTGTGAAACTCTTAGGGGAAATTATGGTTTGCAAGGCACAAATGATACCTGACAAGGTAACTGAAAAAAAAATCAAAATAAAAATCTTACAACAGCCTGTGTTTGTAAATGTAAAAATATGTTATAAATAAAAATTCAGAAGGTACTCTGCATGGCAGGGGAAAAAGAATATTCACAAAACAAGGTTGTTACTACCAGGGATGACCTATTTCTCTGTGAAGTATTAGATAAGGAGGCCATAAAACAAGGTCATTCATGCCAGGGCAATTTACCTCCCTATGAGGTATTGGTTAAGGAGGCCACACTCAAGGAGGCCCTCTGCCACAATACAAGCCATGTCCACCGATGTTGGCAAAACCCTATTTTAGATAATACAATACACTTTATAGGATGGGGAAACCAGACAGCGGGGACTGGTCTAGATACTCACTTTTAGCTTAGGCTCTACAAAGGTTGCCAAGGAACCATTGATCTTTCTTGGCTATAGACTCGTGTGTGAACCAGGTAAAATGTACCCACTTGTACAATAATAGAACAACTGTTATGGGCACAATCAACTATTTGCAGCTGGGTTTAGGTGAGAATGTAGTCCTGCTACCATAATCCAAAGCAAAATCCTTGGCTGGGGAAACCAAAGACTACACCAGGGAGGCTAACTGTTATTGTTTTGTTATGTGGATATGATAGATAGGCCTGTCAAAATACCTTTTAAACATTTGTTATACTCATAGACTACTTCTCCTGTCAACATTAGTGGAAGGACATTCTTTTCAAAGTGGGGATAGTTACTGTGGTGACTCATAGTCAAACAGTGCTACTGTGGGTTGTAATGTTGCTTGGCATAGCAACTTGATGCTCAGAGATAATCATGTGTCATTATCACCTTACCGAAACTGAAGAAACATTGAAGAAGACGAGGAAGGAATAAAAGAGCTGGAGGAAGGGGTATTGGGGAACTATATTCTTGGCAGGCCTGTACATTATTGTTTTGAAATTTGAGAAATTGCCATTGCCTATAGAAGACAGAAAATCACATTCCTTCCTGAAAGGAGGGAGGGCTCATAAGGCTCCTTAGACCCAAAGGACCCTCTCTCTGCAATGATGTGTAACATCTCTGGGAGAAGGATCAGAAAATTTCCTGGTGGCATAAGTTGATCATTGTCTAGTAAACAGTTCCTTACCCTAGGAAGCTAGATGTAAATGGAATAACTTCTTTGGTCTGTTCTTGTTGTAATGGAAAGAGGACCTGCTTTTGGTCCCAGCTGCCTGGCTAGCATATACTCGAAATAACCACACAGAAATTGTATTAATTAAATTACTGCTTGGCCCATTATCTCTAGCCTCTTATTGGCTAACTCTCACATATTGATTTAACCCATTTCTATTAATCTGTATCACCACATGGCAGTGGCCTACCGGGAAAGAGTCGGCATGTCTGTCTCTGGCTGCTCCATGGTGTTTCTCCCTGACTCTGCTTTCTTCCTCTCAGAATTCAGTTCTGTCTTCTCTGCCTACCTAAGTTCTGCCCTATCAGCCCAAACAGTTTCTTTATTAATTAACCAATGAAAGCAACACACAGATAGAAGGACCTCCTACACCATGTTCTACCAGAGGTAACTACAAAAATAATTCCCTGTAAAAGTAACTTGATACAACCACCTTTATTTTCTACATGTAAGCATGTGCTCTTGCTTTGAATTTCTATAAGAAGAGGTGAATTTGTAAAAGTTGCATGAAGGCAGCACTTGTTCTTCCCAGCAGCCCAGCTAGCTTAGACCTGAAATAATCACACAGAAATTGTATTAATTAAATCACTGCTTGGCCCATTATCTCTAGTTTCTTATTGGCTAACTCTTACATTTTAATTTAAGGCATCTCCATTAATCCGTGCATCACCACAAGGTCGTGGCCTACCAGCAAAGTTTCAACATGTCTATCTCTGGCGGCAGATCCATGGTGTCTCTCTCTCCACCTTCCTTCTCCCAGCATTCAGTCCAGTTTTCCCCATCTACCTAAGTTCTGCCCTATCAACCGGCCAAGGCAGTTTCTCTATTCATTAACCAATAAAAGCAACACATAAACAGAAGGACCTCCCACACCATATAATTACTTCTGTCAGCTCTAAAACCTATATTTATAAAACAGTGAAACTCTTAACAAAAAGGGGGAAAGTGCTGTTTACCTAAATTCTATGCATCAGGCCTAAGATCACAAATCATCCTCCCCCGTGAATCCTATAGCAATACGTCCTTTGGACTGAACACTTCTCTTTGGATATCTTTCTATGTTTTATGTCTACCACAGACTTTACATCACTGACTCCTTCTCCATGTCAACGTCCAATACAAATATGTTTCTTGGGCTGGAGAAATGATTCAGTAGTTAAAAGTACCTACAACTCTTCAAGAGAACTCTTTAGTTCCCAGTACTCTGCAACTACACACATATGTTTCTTGAGGGTCAAAGATTATCTATGTTAGCTGGGTGATGGTGGTGCACACCTTTAATGCCAGTACTTGGGAAGCAGAGGAAGGCAGATCTCTGAGTTCGAGGCCAAACTGGTATGCAGAGTGAGTTCTTGGACAGCCAGAGCTACACAAAGAAACCATGTCTCCAAAAACCAAAACCAAAACCAAACCCCAAAAGAAACAAACAAACCAAAACACCATCATCTCTGTGACTTTTGACTCTGTCCTCTCTCATAATAATGATTAAATAGTAGCTATTTCTTATGTCATATTGGTAATTTAACACAATGACAAACTTTCTGGACTGTAGTAGTGTTCAATACAGCTAATTAATTCTTTTCTCTTCTTTATTCTCATGTTTCTTTTATGGTATCTCATTGAGAAATGGAAGGTGATTCAGAACAGGGATTCAGAGTATAGGATCTGGTTTTGATTTCCTGTTCAACCACTCCCTAAGGAATGTAGAAAACATAACTTCTCTATGACTCATGTTTTTTGCCTGAAAATTGGAGCTGGCATTAGACCTTACCTGATAATGTTGCTATAATAATTAAATAAGAGTAGGCAAAGCAATTAGAATGTTGTACATGGTGATTATTCCAGGAATGTTGACTATCTCAATGCTCAGTGTATAGTAGATAGTATCCATATATTATATAAGCATATATTTTATGTATTATAATTGAGAGTCTGTAGTCATCACCCAGATATAGAGGAAGCAAGATGCAAATGACTCACTAATAAAAGGTACCAAGCCACGTGGCTAACACAGGCAAGAATTATGGGTTAATATAAGATATAAGAGTTAATTAATAAGAAGCCTGAGCTAATAGGCCAACCAGTTTATAATTAATGTAGACCTCTGTGTGTTTCCTTGGGACTGAACGGCTGTAGGACTGGGCAGGAGAGAAACCTCTATCAACAAAATGGTGCCAATGTGGATAACTACATCCACATAAAACCTGAGAGAGATTTAGAAGGAATTCTAGACATAAAAAAGCAGAGTTAAGCACAGTTTCTTGGTACCAGCATTTTCTTGGGTAGGCTCTGTTTGCTAGAGGCAAACATGTCTTATTTAAGAGAGACTTCCTGATTCAGCTTTAGCTGCAAAAATCTTGCAGCTCTTTTAAGAGGCCACGCCAAGAAGCACTTAAATGGTGTTTATAAATAGCCATCAGCATACTTCTTGGTGGTGACAGGGACCTTGAAATTCCATAGAGTTGTGGCAATAAACATGACTAATGCCAGTACCTCTGCCATGAAGCTAGACTCTCAGAAAGCTAAGGAATGGGGTGAATCCAGCCATCAAAACTATGGCTTTAATCCTAATCATATTGCTTAGCCAATTAAAGATTCATGCGATCAGAAAAAGAGAGATATACAGTAAAGATAGATTCAGACAAAAAAGGAAAAAGAAAAAAGTCCTCTAAACAGTTTACAGTATGTTTAAAAATGTATGTAGGCTTGGGAGAGAAAAGAAAAAGGATAAAGTTCTTTAACAAAAGGAGAGAGAGTAGTTGGGTGTGGTAGTACACACTTTTAATCCCAGCACTTGGGAGGCAGAGGCAGGCAGATCTCTGTGAGTTCAAGGATAGCCTACAGAGTAAGTTCCAGGACAGCCAAAGATAGACAGAGAAACCCTGTCTAAAAAAAAAAAAAACCAAAAATTAAGATTAAAAATAAAAGAAATAGAGTTTAAAATAAAGCCATGTAAAGATGGAAAATACAAGAGGATCTGGATACTCTATGTTATTGTGTTGTCTTTGAATTGTTTGATGGCTGAGGAAAGAGTAACAACTGCTAAAAGACATTTGATTATAAATGCTGCTGGATTAATCCAACATATAGATTTTGAAAATGCCTTCACTTTAAAATTTAAGTCAAAAGATATGTTTGGAGAAGAGGTTTTGCTTTTGTTTCCACAGGAAATGAGATTGTGAATTCATTCTGGGTTAAGAAAAACCAGGTTTGATCAAGAAAGACCCCCTGAAAAATCTCCAATAGGAGCAGACGGCCCAGATAATCCAACATTTTAGAGGGCCTCTGTTGGAGTTTCCTCTGAGTTCTACATCCAAAACAACCTCAAGACTGCTGACTGAGATGATCAAGTCTCACAGAATATTCCAGTCAGGACTTGACCATAATCCTAAATTTTCTTTAGGTCCCCATAAGATTATCAGCACTCCCAATCAGCAGGAAGTAGCCTAGAAAACTATGCCCATATTCCCAAAAAATGGATTATGGATGTTTGTCTTTGTTTAGAGAGTTGTTAAGTTGTTATGGATAATGGTCAGGAAAAAAGCTAAACAAAGGAGGTTAGATTCAGAGTTCTTGTTTTGAAAATAAAAAAGGGGAAGTACTATGAGACAATGGTTTTTTACCCTGTAAAGATTTGTCACTTGTACTGATTGACTAGTAGCCAGGCAGGAAGTATAGGTGAGGCAACCAGAATAGGAGAATTCTGGGAAGAGGAAAGGCTCAGTCTGCTGTTATCACCCAGATGCAGAAGAAGCAAGATGCAAATGCCGCACTGATAAAAGGTACCAAGTCATGTGGCTAACACAGACAAGAATTATGGGTTAATGTAGGATGTAAGAGTTAGTTAATAAGAAGCCTGAGCTAAAAGGCTGTAGGATGGTCTTTCTGTACACTGTGAATACGTGTTGCTTTCATTGGTTGATAAATAAAGCTATTTTGTCCTATGGCAAGACAGGATAGAGCCAGGTGGGAAATCCAAAGAGAGATATAGGAAAAGAAGGGTGGAGTATTGGGGTGCCATCCAGGTGCCCAAGAAACAACATACCAGCAGAATGTTTCTATTTAATTAAGTATACACATGACAATACTTAAGTTAATAGAAATGGGTTAATTTAAATGTAAGAGCTAGCTGGTAATAAACCAGAGCCATTGGCCAAACATTTAAAATTAATATTAGTCTTTGAATGGCTATTTTAAAAGTGACTGTGGGACCAGGCAGGATGAAAACCCTCTTTTTACAACCTTACACTTGGATCTTGTGAATGAGTCATTGGAACAGGACCAATTATTCAAGTCGTAACAAAAAAAATTAAAGAAAAAGTCAGAAGAAATTATTAAGTCAATTTTAATAATCAGAGGAAATGTGTCTACTGTGAGTGAGAGATTCATCCTGGTATATATCTTAGTCAAATCTTAGAATTTCAAAAAGCCAAAGTCTCATGTTAGTGTAATGTTGATGTAATTGCACTAAGAACACACAGAAATGCTAATACAGGCTGGAAATCAATATATGGGAGTGTAAATAAAGTTTTGTTTCTTCTAAAGTGCTCATATGATAAATATCTCATTCTGTGCAGTGTTTAAAATGTAAGGTACTTAATTCAGATACACTAATTTGTAAAAAGAATATAGAGAAATATTCAGTCTTATAACTTACAGAATGAATGCTCTCTAAAAGAATAGATGAGCTCAGTTCTTCTTCCCAAAGACACCCACTTCCAAATCCTTCATCTGATTCTTTATCTCTAAATAATGTTTTTGTTTTACTTGTGAGATGAGGACAGCTCTTTACCTGTGCCTCCACCATTACCAAATCTCTGAGTACTTATTTCTTCTCCATAACGAACTATAATTTTGCCTAAATCAATAATAGTCACATTATTGTAATTCTATTTTCTACTCAGAATGGAGCATACATAAATTGTTCTTATAGTTTGCTTACCAGATAGTTGTGTCTTTGTGCCTTCCTTGTCTGTTGCCTCACCTTGGCTCTTCCTGCTTGCACTTGTCTATTTCCCACACATTCTTATCAGGTGTTTGATCAACATCTTCTGAAGGAGTTGCCTGAGCTGCTTCTCACTAATGACTTCCCTTTACCAAAATTCTGTGAGTTCCTTTGCCTTTCCCCTGTGTGGATTTCCTTTTGCATGGTTTCAGTGTTCCTTTTTCCTGTTTTTTTTTTTCATCTTTTAGATGGAGTATATCTTCTGTTCACTAGTTTCCTTGAGGAAGGCTGTACGGGAGGTAAAGTTTCACCCACACACCCACACAAAAATCTTTAAATCAGCATATAATGTATTAGATACCATTCTTATATTTTAAAACTATTTTTGTCATTCTCCTTCCCCCATCTTTCTCCACCCCTTGCTACTCCTGGCTGCCCCCTGGTAGTCACCCACTTCTTTCCTTTCATGTCCTGTATGCCTTTCTGCCTATCCCTCATCCTCCTTCCTTCCTTCCTTCCTTCCTGATTTTATCCTCTCTGAATCTTTCTAGATTTTTAGACTTTACCTACAGGAAGTCTATTTTCATATATAGATGTATACATTTGTAATGTTGGAGTCCAGAATAAAGGAGAACATACAATTTTGAGTTTGGATCATGGGAGGTAAAAGTTTTGCGAACTCATAGGTCTAAAACTTTTTCATTCCTCACTCATGCTTGATTTGCAACTTGTCTAACTAGAATATGAAGTTGTATTTTTTTTCTTTATAATCTTGAAAGCCTTACTTGTCTTCCGCCTTTCAACACTTCCTTTGAAACATCTGAACTTACATATCCTTTAAGCTTTTCGAGTTTCCTGGACTCTTGGATCTTGTTCATTAATGTGGGTCTATTTTATGGTTTAAATGTATTTTCAAAACTCACACTGTGACCCTTTAATACAGTTCCTCATGTTGTGTTGACTCTCCCAACCAGAAAAATATTTTATTGCTACCTCATAACTATTTTGCTATTATTATGAATGGTGAGTAAATATCTATGTTTTATGATGCCCTTAGGTGACCCCTGTGAAAGGTTGTTCATCCTCCATGTTGAAAGTCACTACTGTAGAGTATAAATGGACTAAGATATCCTATTTTTAGGCATTTATGCTAAGGATCTACTGGACCTTCCACTTTTTCCTAAGTTCTCATTTGGATAACCTGATAAATGTTTGAAAATTTGAATTCACAAGTGCATTGAAATAAAAACCCACAGCTTCTAAAAACACTGGGACCTTTTTCTTCTTATACTCTATTTTCAGCACATAAAAAAAACTGTGCCAGCTTTTCTCCAATCTCTTTAGGCTTGAATTCCTTCCTACTCATATTTAAAATAAGAGTCTCAAGAGCTGCCTGGAAGTTCCAAATGAATGCTTGCTCATGGTGAGACGTCCAGTAGGATGAGCTGCCTGAGACCTGTTGTTGGGTAACCCCGAATACCAACATACATGTGAATATCTCTAGTTATTTCCTCTTGGGCCTACTAAATCCCCACTAGAAAACACTCATTCAGTCTTGAACGTGGGGGTGGGGGACTGACTACCATTATTCTGGTTGAGATAGAAATTCTGAATTTAGAATTCATGCATCATTTAATTCTTTCTTTCTTTTAAAAAGACTTCTGTCTTCTGCTAGGTCTGGAAAGGAAGAAGCCCAGCAGCCAGGCAGAGCACTGCTTCCTAAATAGCTTTTTTCCAGGAGCATCAGGAAGTTTAATGGAGCTAAATCTTGTGTTCAAGGAGATAAAAAGCTTCAAGAAAATCCTGATGCTAAATGGAATAAAGGAAGTGGTGACCTTGGGGTGACAGCCTACCTAGCTAATCTTCCAACTTGAAAAAAGAACTAAAGAAAAACTTTAGTGAAGGGAACCATCAAAAGCAGAGAGCTGGTGAAAATGCACTTGAATGAGCAGGCCAAGTTCTAGCCCCAGCAAGAGCAAACTTGGCAGCTTCAGCTGCATGGTTCTGGCTTTATTGCCAAGGATACAAGAAAGGGGCTATGAAATCTCCCTCTGCAACTAAGGAAAGTCACTGAGGCCAGACATGGGTCAGGGGTGTCCCTGAATGGAGGCCGAGAGGTTCTGAAGGTGAAGCCTAGATTGCCTTGGAGACCCCAAGATGTTGGAGATACCAGAGCCATAGAATACCTGCCAAGGACAGCTGCAGACTGGAACCAGCCCAGGAGAGAGAAGTGTGCTGTAGTCAACAAAGCTGAGGGGGAAAATCAGGGAAAGAATGCTGCAATGATGGAGAAAACCAAGGCCTAGGGGCAGCCTCTAGAAACCAGTGTGGCTCTGGGAACTCCTGCAGGAGCTAAGCTGGCCCAGTCTGTAGACTACTGAGACTCCTGACCTTTATAACCTCAAGATAAAGAGTTTGTGTCTGTTTTGAATCACTAAATTTTTTGGTATTGTGGTGATTTGAAAGAAAATGGCCACCAAAGGGAGTGGCACTATTAGAAGGTGGGGCTTTGTTGGAGTAGTTGTGACTTTTTTTGAGGAAGTGTGTCACTGTGGAGGCAGGCTTTGAGGTCTCATATATGCTCAAGCCTCACCAGTATCTCAGTTCACTTCCTGTTCCTCTGGGAGAGAAATTCCCCTTTCCCTATTTCTTTATTCTCCACTCCAAGCTCTGATTGTGATTGTCTGGTCTCTCCCCAAAACTGTGTAAATGTCCTGTCTTTAAGTATAACTGATGAAACTATAAGTTTGTTGCAAAATAGCAGCCTGTGCTGGACCTACTAGGAGCCATAAAAAGCAAATTTGGGGTTCCTGATTCATGGAAGAGTCTGTCAGACATTCTGCAGGACACAGAAGAAAGTGACTGACAAACTGCCAACATAGGTGGAACTATCTTTAAAATTTCCCGCTTCGTGGAAAAGTCTGCTGGACACTATGGGCCTATAGGCTGAAGATGGATGCCCCAATGATACAGGAGAACTTTGGATGACTGTCCAGGCAGTGAGATGTCTCTGTCAGTTCTAGAGTTTTGGAAGTTGCTTACAATGCACTTCCTGTTTACTTAGGTAATATTATATCCTTCTGGAGTCTTTGAAGGAGTTGAAGAATAGTTACAATAAAAGATAAAGTAGATATAAATATCATAACTGTAATTCTTGCTTGATAACTGTTTTGTATATGTAATTTTACTATGTTAAAATTAAAAACTTTCTTTTCATTTAGACAGAAAAGGGGAGGTGATGTAGGATTCCCCTCTGTAAGCTGTGAATGCCATTGGTTAATGGATAAAGAATCTTCCTTGGCCTATCATAGGGTAGAATAGAGGTAGGTGGGGAAAACTAAACTCAATGCTGAAAGAAAGAAGGCGGAGTCAGAGAGAAGCCATGTAGCCCCGCCAGAGACAGACACTGGAATTTTACCTGGTAAGCCACAGCCTTGTGGTGATACACAGATTAATGGAGATGGACTAGTTTAGGATATAACTGTTAGCCAGAAATATGCTTAAGCTATTGGCCAAACAGTATTGCAAATAATATGGTTTCTGTGTGATTATTTCAGGGCTGAGGAGCCAAGAACAAACAAGTGGCCTCCTACAACAGGAGCAGGCCAGTTGCAGCATGCACATACCCAGTACATATCTGTTCTCCCGTGTCCTATGTCTCGCACACACACCCCATGCCACACCAAGCTTCTGATTTAATTCTTCTAAGGTATGTGGGGATCCTTTGTTTGTAACTCCCAATTCTAGAGTCCAATTCTTCAGCTTCTGCTTCCCTCTGGCTTGCTGTGCCCTGCACATGGGCACCTATGTGCTTCTCTGGCTCCTGCAGCCTGCTGTGCCTCTGGCCAACTGCACCCACTTGGACATCTCCTTTCTCTCCTAGTTTTCTCTTGTCTTCCTCCTAAGTACTGCAGTTCTGCCTAAACAGCCTGGGACTCTTTCTTTTTTCCTTCCTTCCTCCCACTTAGAGCTACCTGCTTTATCTCTCTTTGTGTGTCCTGGGTCTATATTTTGTGAATTTCCTTGCTTTCCCCTAGGGCCTGCAGGCTGTTATTCTCAGTTCCTGGTTGTTTCTCCTTGCCCTTAACCATTCCTCTTCTTGTTCCATGCTGTAAGTGTCTCTCTGGCTCCTAGAGCCAGGTTCTACTTCCTTGGGCTCCCACCATGTGGACAGCTTCCTCTCTTGGCTCTGGCTTTCTGTCCCCCTCTGGGTCTCTCTGCTAAAGATACTTACTGCTCCCTTTCCCCTGAGCTCTCCTGCCCGCTATCTATCCACAGCTTCAGCTCTCAGTTCCCTCTTGGACCTTATAGGAGCACAACCAAACGGTGCTCCTATGTATGACCCTCTCTCTTCCTCCAGGGATTCATTATTACAACAGCCTGGCCTCAGTACAGATCGTTGGCCAAAAAATGGTCAAACTTCACTTCCAAATTCTCACAAATTGTAACAACTGCCTCTGCACAACCAAATAATCCCCAAATATCTTACATCTAAACTTGCTCTGCTCTACACTTTCTCTAATTTCCACTATTAAAAATATTTTGTCTCTATGATTTCTGTGCTCTGCTCTCAGAAAATTTATGTGAATTCTGTAACAAAATGTGGCTTTAAACTTATAACAAAAGGCTTTTAATTTTATAATTACAAATCTAGACATGGATATATATGTGATTCAACTTTTTATTTGGTTGTTTTGTTATGTTTTGTTTTCTCTGTAGCTTTCGAACCTGTCCTGGAAGTTGCTCTGCACGCCAGGCTGGCCTGGAATGCACAGAGATCCACCAGCCTCTGCCTCCTGAGTGCTAGGACTAAAGGTGTGTGCCACCACCACCTGGCTTAAATTTTTCTAAGACTTATTTTTATTTTATGTATATGAGAATGTTGACTGTATGTATGTGTATACACAATGAAGTCCTAGTGCCCAGCTGCCAGGAGAGGACAGTGGGTCCCCCGGAACTGGAGTTACAAACCGTTGTTAACCACCATCTAAGTACTGAGAACTGAACTCAGGCCCTCGACAAGAGCAGCAAGTGCTCTTAACCACTGCGTCATGTCTCCAGCCCCGTGATTCAATTCTTGTTTAGTGTGTGTGTGTGTGTGTGTGTGTGTGTGTGTGTGTGTATAACTTGACTAGTGACCTCATCAATAAGCAGTAAGCAGTTGCCAGTCTCCCTATGAACTATAAGGAAAAGTGTTATTTTGATACTAAAAGAACTTCAATTCAAATTCAATTCAATTTTTTTTAAGGCTAAACCTAACAGGAACTATGTAGCATAGGATGGCCTTGAATTCACAGTGGTCCTCACGCCTAGATGTCTTTTGTGCTGGTGTTATGGGTGTGAGTCACTATCCAGCATCAACATTTCCTTCTCTGTGTAGAAGTATCCTTTCCCTTACCAGCATACTTCTGACTGCATTTAGTGTTCACCCATTCCTGAGGATAATCACTCCATCTCAAAATCCTTAACTGCATCTTTTGCCACAGAAGGAATTACTTTCAGGATCCATGTATGTCCCTGAAAGGGATTCTAGTACCCAAAGTGCTGGGATAAATAACTACAAGAGAACTCAGCCCTAAGAGATGAAGTAGGAACGCAGTTACAAACGTTGCAGTCAGAGAGAGCAGGACAAACAAGGACGACTCTTGCAGAATTATAGTGTTCGGTTCTAGCTTATCATGTGCTGCTTCTTAGAGCCAGGGCCTCATGCAAATTAGAGAGAGAAAGTTTGACAAGCTTACATGACTGTGAAAAAAAAGCAAGGATAACAGTCTGAGACATAAAGTCATTACTGTGAGAGATAATTTAATATGGAGGGTACCTGGACCCATAGGGTATGTTTAGAATGGGCTAAATACCAATGTTGGGAAGGAAAGCAGTAGAGAGAACTCTTTTTTTTTTTTTCCGAGACAGGGTTTCTCTGTAGCTTTTGGAGCTTGTCCTGGAACTAGCTCTTGTAGACCAGGTTGGCCTCGAACTCACAGAGATCTGCCTGCCTCTGCCTCCTGAGTGCTGGGACTAAAGGCATACACCACCACTGCCTGGCTAGAGAAAACTCTTTAATGCTGCCTGGTTCAGACATTGGCTATTTATTGTCAGATTGAAAGGAAACAGGAGTAGACAACAGGAAATAAACTGAGGGCTGAAATCAATAAAATAGTAACAAAGAGAACAATACAAAGAATTAGTAAAACAGCAATTCCACTAACATCAGGAACAAGACAATGTTGTCCACTCTCTCCATACCTATTCAATATAGTACTTGAGGTTCTAGCTAGAGCAATAGGACAACTTAAGGAGATCATGGGGATACACATTGGAAAGGAAGAAGTCAAAGTATCATTATTTGCAGATGATATGATATTATACATAAGCGACCCCCAAAACCCTACCATGAAACTCCTATAACTTATAAAACCATTAGTCAAGTGGCTGGATACAAGATTAACAAACAACAACAAAAACAGTAGCCCTCCTATATACAAATGATAAATGGGCTGAGAAAGAAACTGAAATATTTAGTTGGGGGCCTCATCCCAGGTCCTGGCATCCATCTTTGAAATTCTGGGCAGGAAACTCCATTTCATGCCCCCTCCCCTGAGAGTTGCCTTAGTCCAAACTCCACCTCTGAGAAAGCCCACCAAATGGTAACCCTTCCCCAGGGAAGGTCAAGACCACTCCCACAGGCTACTTAAACTGCCCCCCAGAGAATGAACGTGGGGTGCCCGGGTTTCGCGTGGTCTCCCGTTCTCTCTGTTCCCCTCTCCATGCTTTCCCAGGGCCACTCGGGAGCATTGAATTAAACATGGGCATCTTTTATTTGATCTAATTCGGTCTAATTGGAATTGTTTGCGTTGGTGGAGAGGCTTGGCTTAAGAAATACTCCTAACAGAAACCAGAGAATCAACAGCCTTTACAATAGTCTCAAATAATATAAAATATCTTGGGGTAACTCTAATCAAGCCAGTGAAAGACCTGTATGATGAGAACTTCAAATCTTTGAAGAAGATATCAGAAAATGGAAATATCTCCCAAGCTCATGTATTGGTAGGATTAACATAATAAAAATGGCAATCTTGCCAAAAGTAATTTACAGATGTAATGTAGTCCCCATTAAAATCTCAACACAATTCTTTATAGACCTTGAAAGAACAATACTCAATCATATCACAAGAACCTTGCCGGTAGGTCATGAGCCTCATGGTAAAATAAAATAATAGAAATGGGTTAAATTCTAGATGTAAGAGCTAGCCAATAAGAAGCTAGACCTAATAGGCCAAGCAGTGATTTAAATAAAATAGTTTCTGTGTAATTATTTCGGGAGTCTGGGCAGCTGGGAAACATACAAGGATGACCCCCAGTTAAGATTCCTAGCAATAGTGGATACATGTAGCCTGGCCATTTCCTATGATCAGAGTTGGGCCTAGTCCAGTTGTCATCAGGGTGGCATCATCCAGCAATTGTTGGAAACAGATGCAGACCCACAGCTAAATGTTAAGTGGAGTTTGGGGAATCCTGCACAAGAGGAAAAAGGATTGTAGGAGCCAGAAGGGTCAAGGACACCACAAAAAAGCCTCACAGAATCAACTAATCTGGACTCATAGGGGTTCTTTGAGACTGAACCAACAACCAGAGTTCCTTCATGGGACTGACCTAGGCACTCTGAACATTTGTTACAGTTCTATAGCTTGGTCCTCTTGTGGGACTACTGGAGCAGGGGCTGTCTTTGACTCTTTACTGGCTTTGGGGACCCTATTCCTCATACTGGGTCGACTTAGGGGTGATATTTTGTTTGTGCTCTAACAAATAAAGCTTGCCTGAAGATCAGAGGGCAGAGCTAGCCACTAGTTAACCATAGAGGCTCTGCAGTGGTGGCTCACACATTTAATCCCAGCACTTGGGAGGAGGAAGCAGGACGCTCAGGAGTTCAAGGACATTCTGGGCTACAGGAAATTAAAACATTCTAAGAGAAGCAGAGCTCATGCCTTTGATCCCAGCACTTGGAATCTCTGCCTTTCTTTAATCACAGCACTAGGGAGGTGGAGACAGGAAGTGATGTGGGTGTGTAGAGAGGAATATAAGGTGGAAGAAGACAGGAGTTCAGCTCCTTTTCCGTCTGAGGATTTCAGAGAGCTAAGAACTCTAGTGGCTGGCTGCTCTGTTGAACTTTCAGTTTTCACCTTTGATATCTGACTCCAGGTTTTTATTAAGACCAATTAGAATTTGTGCTATACCGACTTGCCCAGCCTTAATACATAGGGGAGATGCTTAGTCTTACTGCAACTAGATAGGCCATGTTTTGTTGATACTCATGGGAGACCTGCCCTTTCATGAACAGAAGGAGAGGAGGAGAGGATTGGGGAGTGGGAACAAAGGAGGACTGGGGGGGGGTACTGCAGCCAGGATGTAAAATACATAAATAAATTTATTTTTTTTAAAAAGATGAAAGACAACATTCCTCAGGAACTTACAAGACTGGGTTCCCCTCTATCAAAGGAGCTAGTTACCTTATCACTGGCAGAAGGGACAAAAGCCAGTGAAAGAGCCAGAGAAAGCCGCTGCTCCCACTGTTAGGAATCCCACAAGAGGACCAAGCTATGGAACTGTAATAAATATGCAGAGTGCCTAGGTCAGCCCCACTTAGGCTCCCTAGTTGTCAGCTGAGTCCAGGCTAGTTGATTCTGAGTTTTCTTGTGGTGTCCTTGACCCCTCTGGCTCCCACACCCTGTCTGTGGTGCCTGTTAGCAAACCAAAGCACAAGCTGGCCTCCAGGCTCCCATAAACCTTCAACTCGGAGCTTCCCTTCCCCAGCTACTCATTTCTCCTTAGAACTTTGTTATTTTGGCTATACCCTCTCTTCGTCCTGACAAAATTCCAGTATTTTGACAGTATTTTAGCTTCTCTAAACAAAATAATTTTTTGGAATCCTCCCCACCACCACCACCACATTGGAACTGGGAATTCCATTGGTGCCCTTCTAATTATACCAAGCACAGGAAAGCTAGAGATTTACAAGACACACCTGATTCCAAGGATGAAATGCCTACAATTCAGATCCAGAGCCTGAGGCCAAGGAGGGCAAGAGTTCAGTTAATATAGGGAAATTAGAATGGTATGGTATAATGGGAAAAAAGAGTAAGACATCAGGACCTTCCATTTTGGGAGCATTATGAGGGGAACAGGCCTATATAGTAAGGCACTGTAGTATTGTGCCTGGTCCCCAGAAATCCCTTTCCCAAAGTCAGGCATTTGGATAAGGGTCTCCATTCCTTGGCGGTGGGAAGTGGAGGAGGGGGATTGAAGAAAGTTCCTGCTTGCTAAAGCAATCATTCTTATCTCATTATCAAGGTCAGTGCTAGATTCCTCCACCCCTGATCTCAAGCCACACCTCAGCGGAGAAATCCCCCTTTCTCCCATTTAATCCTATATGCAATGAAAGGTGTAGTATTGGGGGGCTTGGTGGCCCACACTTTTAATCCCCAACACTTGGGGAGCAGAGGCAAGTAGATCTCTGTGAGTTCGAGGGCAGCCTGGTCTAAGGAGTGAGTCTCAGGACAGGCTCCAAAGCTACGTAGAGAAATCTTATCTCAAAACAAACAAACAAACAAACAAACAAACAAACAAACAAACAAACAAACAAACAAGGTGTAGTCAGGTGTAGGCTTTTTTCAGTAAGTGTGCAGCAGCTGTCCTGATTCACTTTCAGATTGTGTCTGTCTCCCATCTCCCCCAAACCCACACATCCCCACATCTTCTTTGGGACCTGAAACCCTGCTCAAGCAAGTTTCTGGCAGTCCTGTCAGTGTTTTTATGTTTTTAAATATTTATTTGTATAGTGTTTTGTCTGCATTTATGCCTGCAGGCCAGAGGAGAGCACCAGATCTCATTACAGATGGTTGTGAGCCACCATGTGGTTGTTGGGAATTGAACTCAGGACATCTGGAGGAGCAGCCAGTGCTCTTAACTGCTGAACCATCTCTCCAGCTCCTCTCTTAGTTTTCATCACTTGCTCTCCTCTCTCTCTTCTCCTGGCCAGTTCCAGTCTGCTGGCCATTGTAATGGATTAATAAAAATGCTGCATATCCCAAGTGGGGACAGGCAGTGGGCCTCAGAGCAGCCAGTCCCAGGCAAGGACGGCGCACGAGACAGCTGGATAGGCATGCCATGCAGAGTGAGGTTGGATATTTATTTAGTGGGTTATGGAAGGGAAGCGAGAAGAGCGGGGGGGGGGGGGCGACAGAAGAGGGAGACAGAAAAGAAAGACTCAGGCTGCAAGCAGGAAGGAAGATCTGCCTGCCTCAGTGGATGGGGGAGTGGGCATGGCTTGTCTCTTAAAGAGACAGAACAGATCATTACATTATGGGCACAGAACAACGTCCATTGGCCATTTGCTTCAACTGCCAAGCGCTGACCACTGGGAAAAACTGCCTTTCATCTAAACTGAAGATCTCCAGATGTGGACAGAATCTCTGGAATCGACAGCCTAGCTGCTCAGGTCAAGGTAGGCTTGTCTTCCTATAGATTTCTTAGCCCACAGGATCTTCTGGAGCCTGGCAGGCACTGTGCTAAACAGCAAAAGGCAAATGCGACCTTCAGTGACCATGGAGGACCCTGAGGTGCCAACCAAGTAAGTTCTCTGTTGTTTTTTAATCAAGAACACAAGTAAAATTTCATCCTTCTCAAAGATCTCTGATGCGGTTTGACAGATGAGAGGTTTTTGTCAGTTTAAAAGGACAACCTCACCAAACAAATTTCAGTAAAATACAAATACAAGACCTGCAAGTTATAAAGGTGTGAGGACAATATAAGTTATCAAATTTCTCTTTCACACTGCCTTTCATAGTCTTAAAGATACTTTTCATTGTACAAAAATATCTGTCACAGTCATTCTGACATAAATATGCTACTGTTTATACAATGTATATGTCTAAAATTTCTGTTTTCACAAACCCAAAGAATTCTTGTGAGTTCCAGGGAGCTGAATTGAAGGATTCACCTTAAACAGGTCAGATACACCCCTCTCAATTCCCTGGTCCTAAAAGTTTTTTCCTAAACTTAACTTTGTCCTCTGTTCTGTTAATACCTTAAACAGGTATAAGAGACACTAGACATTTCCATACCACAAACAATGGACAGGAACAAACAGACCAGCTATGCCAGGATGTGACCAGCACCCAACCTTTTCAGGTTCCCACAAAGAAAGCAGGAAGCAGTCTTGAGAATATGCCACCCCAACTCCTTTAACCTGTGGTGCCTAACCTCCCGCCTTTTTATTATAAAAAAGAGGTGGGAATATAATGATCTGTTCTGTCTCTTTAAGAGACAAGCCACACCCCCTCCCTCCTCCATCTGCTGAGGCAGGCAGATCTTCCTTTTTGCTTGCAGCCCGAGTCTCTTCCTTTTCTGTCTCCCTCTGCCTCTCATCTCTTCTCCCTTTTCTTCCATAACCCAACCTCGCTCTGCATGGTGTGCCTGTCCATGTGTCTGTCGCCCATCAGCTCTTGTCTCCCTGTCCCAGACCTGTCTCATAGCCTGCTGCAGCTGCAGGGGATCCTGCAGCATTTTTAATTAATCCATTTCAGCCATGCTCAGTCTACTGCTTTCTCTTTACTCTGGTCTCTTCCAGATGCCTCTGGCTGTTCTTTCCCTTCTATATACAATAAAAACTTCCTCTTGGCCAAACCTTGGAGCCATCATGTCATCAGTTTATATAAATATAAACTGTTTAAAGTTTAGTAAATTAAACTAGTTTGTGAATTAAGATGACTAAAATCCAGGGAACTAGGATTCCTGCATTTTCAATTCCTTAAGACTCACTTTTTTCCCCTTAGGAAAATTTCTCAAATTTTTGAGGTTTCCAATTACAGATCTGTAAAATTGAGACATGAGGGCTAAGAGTCCCTAATTGTAAACTTTAAAGTGCTTTTCTGGTTAATCAGCATATTAGTTTATATAGTAACACTTATCCAAATTTTAATAGTCTCACTTTGGAAATCAGATAAAAGGCCTAAAAATGTGAATATTTTGTTCAAATCACATGACTAAACATGTAGTAAAGCTGAGTGTAATGGTGTCCTGTCCCTTTAAGAGATAAGCCCTGCCCACTCCTCCTCCCCACTTCCACCAAGGCAAGGGGATCTTCCTTCTGCTTTCAGCCTGTGCTCTCTCTGTCCTGTCTCTCTTTGGGAAGAGATGACTGCTGCCCCCCCGCCCCTGCCGTTTCTCTCTCTCTCCCTCCTTCTCCTTCCCTCTCTTTCCCTTCCCTTTCCTTCCATAACCCACTGAATAAATTATACCCACTTTCTCTGCATGGTGTCTATCTATCTCTAACCTGCTGCGGTTCCTCCTGGGACTGGCTGCCCTGCCACTAAGATCATTCACCCGCCACCTCCCATGGTCCTGGGACCCACTGAGGCCTTGTGTGGCTCCCTGCCTGGGACCTGGCTGCCCCTCGTGGCTGCTGCCCCTGGGGGAATGGTGCCATTTTATCTAAACCATTACACTGAGATTAGCTCTTGGTTCTGTCAATTCTAAACCTGTGCACTTTTTAAATTTATGTAATTCTGACATTAGACTTGATTTCTGCAGAGTAGGTCAAGTCCTCAAACATTCAGCATCTACATTTGCTGTGTTACTCTTGCTTTGAAATTTCTAAGTCTGAAGTTTAAAGTGACATGTGCTCAATTTTCTTTTAATTCAGCATTTCCTTTCCCTGTTATTTATGGTGGTGTCAGCCCAGATGGCACAATTCTCGTATCTTGCCCATGTTAAATGTCTTCTTCATGTCTGTTTTCTAGAACTAACTCCTTACTTTTATCTGAAATAAAATTAGGTATGAAACTGGCATTAAAATTATAACAAGCAACAAAAGATAAGACAAAGACCAGAGAAGTAAAAACTCCAATTATTTTATATTTAAATCATTTTAAGTGGCTTTTTACAGTTAAACATTGAAATAATCTAAATCATGTTACTACAATTATGACCTTTACATGAATATTTGCATGAAAACCAGTATTTAACTTTGAAAGCAAAGAAACATTGTAGAGAGATCTGTAGATACCAGTGCATATATTCTGAGGTAATACCTGTATAATCAGTAACTTTTACAAGCATAAAAAACACGACTTTTTGGATGTAATAAGTGAGCTTTGTAGGTGGAGAATACCACAATGCAACATAAGTTCAATTCAATGTTATGACAGTTACGCAAATGGACATGAATTCTATTACCAGGTGAACTTGAAAAGGTAGAATATTGATTATACATGACTAAAATATCAATAAAAATAGTCTAATAGGTACAGAAGTACAGTAACAAAAACATAGCTAACAACAGTACTATCATATGTACAGTAAATCATAGACTCACCAGGCTTAAGAAACCCTAAGCCATTGTTTTCAGTGTTCTCTCTGACTCTCTTCTATAAACACAGTGGCTACTATGGGAACAAATTTTCAGACTGAGGATTGTTTTCAAAAATCATTTTCATCACCACCACTGATTATTACTAAAAACCCATCAGAGATTTCAAGGCTAACAATAGTTTCATGCAACTTCAGATCTATTTTGGGAAGTAAATGGCTAATGAATTTTTCCTTTTATGGGTAAAAAGCCACCATATACCAATATGTAAATATGGCATTTAACATGCTTATATTTTTCAAAAGAGCTGAAACATACTTTACTGAAGCATTATCAAATATTTTGACAACATCAGTACTATATAGCCATGTGAGCCTGTGGTTGCTAGCAGAGCTTTTTTTGTGGGGGTGGGGGTGCTGAATTCTGAAAGTTTTAGTGGGTACCATGATAACAAATCTGTTTTCCTGACAAGGTGTCACAGTCTTCTTTTCCGATGCTAATTCACAGGCTTTTCTTGTTGTCTTTTTCTAAACGGTTCTGTAACCAAAAAAAAGAGATAGATTAATAAACAAGTTCATACACATAAGGGCTTACAAAAATTTGTCTTCTGTCTAGTTATTAGAGAATTAAAATTTGAAAACATGGATTGAGAAAGTAAAAAAACTTAAAACACTACAAAAATCTGAGTTTTGTTTGAAAAAAATATTCAGGGGGGAAGTCTCTTGATAATTTCATTTTTTCACATATTAATCTTTTGGCTCTTATTTCACAATTACCCCCCCCGAAAACAAAATTTTTCAAATTCCTCTATTGAAGACCCAATTAATATTTTTGGCAAGGAAAAGATGAAGAAAAGTAAAACAAAAAACAACTGGAAATGAAATAGGAATTAACCTTAATAAAAAATAGGAAGAAACCTCAGAGAACAGAACTGCCAGCCCCCACCTCTTGTTAAGACCAAGTATTAGCATTAGCAATTAAATAGACAGGATGAGAGGAAGTATTCTGAATGACAACATATATACTTTTATACACACATGATCACTTTAGGTAGAAATCAAAGTTTTACTGAAAATGCTACTAAGTTTGGGCAAATCTCCTACATGAAGAGGGATTTTCCAAAATGAATTTAAAAATTATCAAGTGTTGATGTCTGTGCTGCAAATAATACCTCATCATTTCTTGTTTTGGTTTTTTTTCCTTTTCTAGAAGACAGCCAGGCCAAATAGGAAAAAACAAAGATTATATGTTTTGAAGGGACCATTTTCTAATGTTTATTTAATACTTTTAACTGGGAGGGGCCCCAGCTGGGGAAAGACAAATGGATTAAAAAGCTGCAAAATAAGATTTAATTACGGAAAAGAAACCAGTTTTTCTACTACTTTAACGTTTAAACATTTGTTCATACTTGTTTCATTCAAACTATCACAATTACATAAAATTGAAAAAATAAGTAGGTTTTCCCAAGGAAGCTTAGGAAATAATTAAATTACTAAGACTGATTTGATAATAGAAGTAAAATTCATGAAGACAAGCTAAACTCAGCTTTATACTACAATTTTTTTTTTTTACTCTTTTCTGCTTGTTCAGACTGAATATTAAAGTCACGTGTGAGAAGATGGGTCTGTAAATGGCATCTAAATTTCAGTATACTTCTTAGGTTTTCAGAGTGGACAATGGGACTATTAGGTAAGAAGACAGGGAAAAAAATATAATAAATCAACTAAGCATCTTATGGCTATGCCTATACAGGGCCTTTCCTATTTAAAAATATTTCAAGTTCTTTCTTGAAATAGAATCTGATTTGATGCTCATTAAGGTACCCTATCTCTCATGTAAGTGATGACGTAGTCAAGCTGCCTGGATGTCAAATGATTCAGGGAGTTACAGGATCAATCAAACCCTTCAAACAGATACTACAGGAAGTCAGGCTGACAGGCGGTGAGGCAGCAGGCACACAAAACAGTGAAGGTTTGGCCCGAGCCTTAGCAACAATAGGAAACCACCACTACTCTTGGGTAGAGGGAAGAGCGGGTGGTGTGGGTACAGGTCAGCAAATGGAAGCTGCCCACTGGAACTGCGACCAGGAATATGGGGCTGGAAGCCAGGAAGGGAAGTTCACCTAAAGCAGAAAACAGAGAAATCGGTGGCTTTCTGTTTTCAGTTTTCTACTAGTGCCTCTCACTATCTAAACTTGCCAGGAGTCAGAAAGCAAGGTTCTGGAAAGTACGTGCATACATGGGATAGGGCAGGGGTAGAAAGAGAATGGATCCAGGAATACACAGATTGATGACCAGCACAGGCTGAAGAACCCAGTTAATGATGGCAGCTGTGAAGAAAGATATTCTGACATTGATGTCTAGCTTTAAATACTCTTTGTAGTTTAGTAACTTTGGAGCAAATCACATAAAAATTTTTGAATTTTGACATCTCTGCCCACTAAACAGAGATACTAAAATACCTTAGTTTATTGAGTTGCCAAGGGAGTAAATCTGACACATAGGTAAGATCATTAGTCAGGTGCTTTGTCCTGGAGCACACTGAATAAATGTCAATATTTCATAAACAGAATATAGGTATTAGGTTAAGGCTATCCAATAAGGTTCCAATCCGCACTGCTAGGCACTTAACCTATCTAGGATGGGGTTCTTTTCCAAAGCAGGTGCAACAACTATTTTCTTGGGCTGAGTGTACCTGCAAAAGCTTTCCACATCTTTTGCTAAAAACAAAGAAGCTCCAAGCTGAAAGTGTTTTTTCTGGGGGTAGTGGGGAGACTGCAGGAAATCTTAACTTTATATATTCTTGAAGGTTAAGGAATTGCTACCAAACTGTTAAAAGTTACCATTAACTGTCACCATAACAGAGATAAGCTATGGACACTGACCTAAAAGATTGAGGGTATAGTCTTAGTTTTCTTTTCCATTTAAGGGCCTAAATATTTCTGGGACCTCGTAAACACTTTGTTTTAAAGTGCATGGAAAAATATGACGGTTGAGAAGACCCTGGTCTCACAAATAGGAAGGAGTAAAATCTACTTAGACAAGAGGTCTCAAAAACACTTCTTTCCTCCTCATGCTGAATGCTGAGCTGTCAAGGAGTAGTTTTCCTCATGCCCTGAGGAGGTCAACCAGTTCAGGATCTCTACAATTGTAAATAAACATTTACTCTAGACCATATAAATTTAGCCTTTAGTGTCTTAAAACTAGATTACCTATTAGGAACATGATTATGTACATTTTAGATTGCTTCATGACTGAGTAACTGAAGGCTGAACCACCTATTTGAGACTAAATCAGTCTTCCAGTAAAACTACAAAGGAAGTAATACTGATACAACAATTATGATAGTTTATTCTTTCATTTGTTCACTCACTCCTTCCTTACTCTCTCCCTTCTTTTCTTTGAGACATATCTAAATGCTGGAGTTAAAGGTGTGTGCTACCATGCTCAGCTAGCAGCTATCTATGCTTCCTGAGTATTTACATCACCCAGGAACAGTATCAAGCACCCTGCACTTTACTTAGTTCTCTCAACACTCCAGTGAGCAAGGCGTTATTATTGTTCCAGTGTTAAAGACGAAGACAGTGCATTTCATTCAGATGGATGATATCATCTCTTAGAATCATAAAGCTACTATGAAGACTGATAAAGGTATTCCAAGTCTGATTCCAGAGTATATGGGTGTGATGCCTTTTTGTGACATGCCAAGGCTCCTTCTGTCTTAGTTCTTTCTACACGTTCCCCTGAAGTACACCGGGTTTAAGCTCTGGCCTACGACACTTGCCTATCAAGCACTAGGACTTGGACTTGATCTCTGGCACTCCCCAAAGAAGAGTGGCTGGGAAATAAATTCAGGTTGGTGGTTGACAACTGAAGAGAAAAAGACAAACCTACTTAATATGGGTGGATGTTTGGAACTGACTTGCTAAACTAGAGACAGAGAAAGAAAACCCATGGCTTAGATTTGAGAGATGCTTTAACCAAGATTTCCCCCCATCTTTACATCAACTCTGTAGGTATAAATCAGGTATCTGAATGCCATAGTTCTTTGCCCTAAGATACAGAAAACAAAGACTGGAGTAACGTGATATGAAACTTCAAAATTTGGCCTCACTTTGGCACAAATATGGCAAACATTCCAGACGGTGAAACACATTTTTTCCAGAACCAGTTTTTAAATGCTATTTTATAGCTCAATTCTTTTCTTTAAAACTTTACATAAGTGGAATATTTTTAAATTAGCATGTTAGCAATTCTTATATTATAGCTATCTTGCATTTGGCTGTAATGGCCTCACCTTTACCCTTCAGGTAAATCCGGCTTCTCTGGTTATTTAATAAAGCTAGGATTAAGCACACTGTTCAAATTTATGAAGGGCATGCAATCCAAATAGTTATCTAAGTAATTATTATTTCAAAAAACTTTACATCTCTAAATACATGTCACCAACCTGAAGTTCTGAGTGTTCTTTGAGGAGTCGATCATATTCTTTTGAAAGTCTCTCTGACTGTATCTTCATAGTCATCACATCGTTTTGTGCCTTAAAAAGGGCTAAAAATATCAAATGGAATTTTATTTAGAAATAATTTTAAATAATTAGAAAAGCTATACAACTTAAGTTGAGAACTCCTATATAGTATACACTCAAATTTCCAACTGTTAATGTTATGCTATATATTATCATACTCAATATCATATTGATAAATTTCAAAACATGTCTCTTTTCTCTTTATTTCTTTTTATGTGCACTGGTGTTTTGACTATATGTGAGATCTTCTGGAACTGGAGTAACAGACAGTCATGAGCTGCCATGTGAGTGCTGGGAATTGAACTGGGGTCCTCTGAAAGAGCAGCCAATGCTCTTACCCACTGAGTCACCTCTCCAGTTCTTCTCTTTATATCTTCATTGTGTATTTTCTAACAGTATGGCATTCTCTAACATGACCACAGTGTAATTACTAAACTTGAGAAATTTAATATTAACACAATATATTTAATGTAGTCTACCACTCATATTTTAACAGTTATAGCAATCATAACTATGTCCTTTTCAATGTTGTTTTTCCACTTCTACTTTAAGAAACAGTAGTGGATCACATTTACATTTTGTTTCCATGTTTCTTTAGTCTTCTTTAATCTATACGAGTTCTTTTATCTTACTCTAACCTTCTCTTTTTTGACCCTGACATTTTAAAGAATACAGGCCATTTTAAAAGAGAATGATCTTTGTTTGGGTTTGTCTGGCGTTTCCTCATGTCAGAATTCAGGTCATGTAATCCATATACATGTGAATATGATACAAATGACATTTAATACTTCCCAGTGCATACACAGAACAACCACTTCCAACGATCTTCCATCTTTCACATGTTTCATTTTTGTTATTGTTTGCCCTTACAGCCAGAACAGCAGTATGTCGGAAGATAAATTAGATGATGAAAACAATCCTGCTCTGTTAAAATGCCAGCATGCCTACCTCTATTTAGCATCTGCTGATAATTCCTGCCTAACCAATCATTGTGATAACTGCGAACTAGTAATCTTTCTAATGTTATCATTTTATCTATACTAACTTAGAATCGGTTAGAACTGTGCTGGCTTTCTCTCCCGTCTATCTATTGGCACATCTGCCACCCATGCATCAACATAAACCACAGGTTCTTAGTTTTGCTTTTCCTTTTTTTTGGTTTTGTTGTTATTGTTTTTTTGGATACAGGGTCCCCGTGTGTAGTCCTGGCTGTTCTGAAGCTCTCTTTGTAGACCAGACTGGCCTGGAACTCACAGAGGTCTGTCTGCCTCTGCCTCCCAAGTGCTGAGAATAAAGGCGTGTGTGTCACCGTGGCCTGGCTCCTATTTTTTCACTTGTTCACTGACATTCCAATTTCCCTAGATTTGGTCAGTCAGGACCCCAGGCTGGCTCCTAACTCTAATGACTATGTGCCCACTTTTCTTTCATTCTTTTAAAAGGCATTTCTTTACTTTCTGGCACATGCTCCAGGCTCACCCTAAACTTCCCTAGCACAGGGTGGGTGCTTAGGCATTATAAAACAGTCATCAGAAGGTCTATTATAGAAACATGGAGAGCTGGTAAAATGCTTGCTGTAATGAATATCAGTACCCATGTTAAAAACTGGGCACAACTTTAAATATAAGTTCCTATCAATGGATCCATCATTCTAAATTAGATACTGAAGACTGATTTTGACAAATTTAATATAACACTACTTGGTAAATATATAAGAGAGTTTATTATTACTTCTGGTAGTAGTTAGATTTCATTGGGGCTGCAATCACAATATGAAGAGTTTCACAATATAAAGAGCTTCACCTTAGTTTTAAACTTGAGCTTGACCAAAAAGACATTTCTTAGAGTGTTATCATGTATAAAGAGATGGGCAATGTTATCATTTATAAAGAGTTGGGACCTGAGGCTGGTGCCAAGAGCAGTCCCACGAGGGGCAGCAGCAGCCACCCCAGGCTTTGGTGGGTCCCCTTGGAGGGTGGGAAATGGTGGCAGGTGAGAAACAGACAGATATACAACACAGAGGGAGCTGGGGTATAGAGTTTATTTAGTGGGTTATGGAGGGGGAAGAGAAAGGGAGAAGGGGGTAAGGGTAAGGGGGAAGAAAGGAGAAAGCCAGGAGCTTCTTCTCTCCAGAAGGGCAGACAGTGCAAGCATGGGGTGGGAGTTGAGGGAGGACAGGAGAGGAAGCAGGAGATCCCTTTGCCTCCCCAGAAGTGGGAGGTTGGGAGTCGGCAGAGCTTGTCTCTTAAAGGGACAAGGTACCCAGGTGACAGACCAGGCCAGCAGATTACAAAACAGCTCCAACGTTATCATTTATAACAGGAGTGTGACCCCTTGGCGGGTGCGGATCTTCATAGCAGTTGTTTTCAGTTCCAGCCCTTGCTCCCTGCTGTGGCTGGTATGTCTCTCTTATTTGTATCTATCTCTTACCTGCTTCCTGGGACTGCCCTCAGGCCACACACCACTTTATGAATGATAACAGAGTCTACTTAAAAATATGAAGCATGGTTAGTCTTATCTTCAGATCTTACTAAAAATGGTAATGAGCCTGTATTTCTGGTATATAGAAATCAAAACAGATTTCACAGACTAATAATGCCTGACTAGGCTACAATGGTAGTCTATAAAAAAGTTGATACTATGCTCTGAATGATTTTTACTCCCTAAAATTTATATATTGAAACTTAATCACCAAAGTAGTAGAATTAGGAAATGAGACTGGGAAATAAATTATGAAGGTGGAGCCCTCATATATGAGATTGTGTCCTAACAAAAGAGGTCCCAGAGGGTTGCCTTCCCTTCGATACTGTCAGGATAGAGAAAACACCGTCCATGAGCCAGAGAAAAGGCCCTTCACTGACACCGACTCTCATGGCACCTCCATTTCAGACTATTATTTGCAGCTTTAAAGAAATGCTGAAATATTTCCCAATGGGCAGATTCGATAAGAAGTTAGAGTATGTTCTAGTCACTAGAACCCTTTAAATTACACTTACCATTAACATAGAAAATAACTACAACATTATAGTGACATTAATAAGTCAACGTGTGTGTGTATAAACTGACATATAAGTAAGCCAAAACACTGACGTCTTTCCAAGGATTGAACTTACAGCTATTTGCACACCAGGAGTATCACAAGACAAACACAGTGTTTCACATCACTATGACTTCTACCAAAGAGAACAGATACTACCAGCTAAGCACTGCCAGGAAATGGAAGAAAATTTCTGGAGGCATTAGCAAAACTGATAAAGTTGGGCTGTCGGACAATAATTATAAGATCTGAGCCAGAAGAGAACATATTTTATTTGGAAAAAATCTATATATTTATTGCTGGTTTCTTTTTAGTTTCTTTAGTTCTGTTTTTGAGAGCTTGAGCATATGATATCCTGCAGCTATTCAGTATCTGACATTCAAATATACTATTTTTGTAAACAGTTGCTGGATTTAATGCAGTTATTTTTTTAATGTAGCTTATTTGTCAGGTCATTGTTTCAGTGATCACCAGTCCTCTCGAGCTCACACCATCTGCTGATAAGGTTTGTCAGTCTCCTTCCTTTTCGCCTCTCCTATCTCTACACTCTGTTTCATCACTGTGACCACTCTCTTTATTTCTTACATTACTAGAATGGATTTCTCATCTGGTTGCTTAGCTGTTTGATTCATGTCTACAGTGCTAACAAAAGTGGTTGCTTTCAATGCTTTAAAACCCTCCAACAGTGCCTCAAAATGCCAATACAGACACAAAGCTATCCGGCCGTTCGTGGTGGTTTCCATGCCTACGCTCACCTCTCACCTCCTTGGCCTTATCTTATGCTCCAGTTGCAATGAACTCCAAAGTGCCACACTCTTTGTTATAAGCTGCATGTTTTATTCAAGCATCCCCATCACAGCCCTGCCTTACTATTTCCTATGTTGCATGACTGATTAATATCATCCTTAAAGTATCAAGAAGTTGTCCTTCTAATGCATAGCGAGCTAACCTCCACTACACAGCACTGACTCCTGGAGGATGACTGTCCTCACTAGACTGGGAACTACCCACTGAACATCCGGCACACGGCCTACCACTTGGCAGGCGCTTCCACACAGAGAGCTGAGGATATAAGTATCTGAAGTATTGCTTTGTGTACAAATGATAGCTGTCAGGTAGATAATATAGGGGGTTACTTTAGTCATCTGACAGACATTCAGGAGAGCTGAAGAACCACAAAGCAAACAGAAATATTTGAAGTATTTTGATGGAAATGTACTGAGGCAAGACACTTTAAGATTATCTTTGAGTATCAGAGTACAGAAAGTAAGGAAATGCTCTAAAAATCAAAACAAAACTAACAGTCTGCCATAGTGTAATATGTACAGTGTGACATGGGAGCTGATCAAAACAGCCTTAAATGGCCCCACATAGACAACTCGGTCAACAAAAAGTAGCACTAAGGTCTAATTCAGAGTATGACATAGCCACTCATGAGGTCACACTGACACAAAATAAATGGGGAGAAGAGACAGACCTATAAAGAATAGTTAAGAATAGTGTATGTGGACTCTCTGCTCTCAAGATGACAGAAATACTTATAATCCCTCAGATTTAAATGTGGCCTGGTAATGGTGATTTCCTTTTGAAGATCTGTTTGGTGAGAGACCGAACAGACACTTTCTCAGTCAGGTGATCCAGGTCAGCATCAACAGTGATAAATCACATTATAGCATACACTACTGAAATGATGTGATAAGGCCAGCAAGAGCTCACTGGGCACAGATGCCCTCTGTCAAGCTTGATGCCCAAGTTGTCCTCTGATCCTCCTATGTTCCATAGTATACACAGTGCATATATATACATAGAATAAACACATTAAACTTATTTATTTGTGTGTGAATGGGGGGAGGAGGCTTATATGCCACTACTCACACATGGAAGTCAGAAGACAATTTGTAGGAGTGTGTTCTCTCCTACCATGTGGGTCCTGAAGATTGAACTCAGGTCATTAGGCTTGGCAGCCAAGTGTCTTTATCCATTACACTATATATACAGAACTGGCTAGAAGTCAGTAGGTTTTAAGTACTAAGTAACTAAAAACTTCTCTTTTTAGAATTTTATTATTTTTTATTTTTTTGAGACAGGGTTTCTCTGGATATCCCTGGCTATCCTGGAACTAGCTTTGTAGACCAGGCTGAACTTAGAGACCTACCTCTCTAATGCTGGAATTAAAGACATATGCCACCACCATGGGCTACTAAGAAGGTATCAAAATGACATAAGTTTTTTCTTTTAAAAAATTAATTTTTTAAAAATATTTATTTATTATGTGTACAATATTCAGTCTGTGTGTATGCCTGAAGGCCAGAAGAGGGAAGCAAACCTCATTACAGATGGTTGTGAGTCATCATGTGGTTGCTGGGAATTCAGGACCTTTGGAAGAGCAGGTAATGCTCTTAACCTCTGAGCCATCTCTCTAGCCCGAAAAAAAATGAATTTTTAAATAAAATGTTTTATCAAGTTTTTCTAAAGTTTTGAGTGATATTACAAATGAAAGAAAGTATCTATTTTATTAGTTCAAGGCATAGACTATCCAAACAATAGACCCCCAAGAAATTCCCCCAGTAACATCCTTAGATAAAAAGGCTGAAACGAAACCCTAGGCAGGGGGTGGGGGGTAGACAGACATAGGAGGAACTTGCAGCTCGAGACTAAACTTGTCTTCAGGAGAAACAATTTGCCAACTGCCTGGAAGAGACATGAGGACCCAACTGAATCGAGACACCTGGGGGTGGTGTGGTATAAAGACACCTCACTGGTGATCAATTGGACTGACCAACTCATGCCCCAGTCTTCAAGCCAGAAAAACCTTGTTGGCTCCTAGACAAATCTCAGTGGTACACCTTTTTGGGACTCACTCTTGCTATACAGGAGTTCTGCTGTTTCACACCTCTTAAGTTCTTACTCCTAAGCCTATAATAAACTCCTGTACTAAAAAGTGAAGTAAGGGGCTGAAGAGATGGCTTAGTGATTAAGAGTACTGCCTGCTCTTCCAGAGGACCTGGGGTTCAAGTTCCAGCACCCAAGTGGCACCTCATAACCATCTAATACTCCAGTTCTAGGGACCTGATACCCTTTTCTGGTTTCTGAGGCCATCAGGCATGCATGTGGTACACAGACATACATGAAGACAAAACATCTAGTGTTTTATTCACACATAAAGTGAATAAATAAATAAGATCAGTAATTTCTCCAGAGTGCACTATTAGTAACTGTACAGGAATGGAAGATGTGGAAGGAAGGATCTTTTTGTTTTCATGAATGATGTTCCTGTCAGCCATTTCAAAATGTCTTCTAAAGAGTAAAATCTCAAGTAAATTTTATTTTTATAATTATATATTATATACTGTCTTTAAGAATCTTCTAGAAAACAGTCATCAAAAGTCTCCCAACCAAAACAAGCCCAGGACCAGATGGTTTCAACTCAGAATTATACAAGACTTTCAAAGAGGAACTAATACCAATTCTCCTCAAATTATTTCACACAATAGAATCAGAGGGAACATTGCCAAACTCTTTTTATGAGGCTACAATTACCCTGATACCCAAACCACAGAAAGACAATACTAAGAAAGAAAATTACAGACCAATCTCACTCATGAACATTGATGCAAAAATATTAAATAAAATACTAGCAAACAGAATCCAAGAACACATCAGAACCATCATCCACCATGACCAAGTCGGCTTC